>ML250051.1:19505-29665 GCA_005239495.1 Nicotiana undulata | reverse complement strand
GTTTTGTGTGATTTGTGTGTTGGTGGTGGGGGGGGGGGGGGGGGGGGTAAAAGACACTCCTCTGATTACTTGGTACAAGCGTACATAGTTTTTTCCATCGAGGGTTCAATTATTCTTTGCGTACACGATTTATTTGACCGTTTCGCCCGGTACATCATTTTCCTATCGAGACCCTCTTTGGCTTATTTTGATTTCTTCGATGAGGCGATCTCCCGGGGGGGATGCCCTCCAGTATTCAAGGTTGATTGAAGAGAAGACTTGAATACTTGTTGAGTTCTCCTTAGGTAGCATATAGATGTTGCCTCGTTAAAAACCTCGTCGGTAAAACCCATTCGGCATAAAATCCGATCTTAGGGAAAAAGAGCATAGCGCATGCTTTTTAACTTAAGGTCTTCAATCTAGAAGGTGATTTGATTCTTTTAATCGGACACCTGCACATACGTTAGTGTAAAATATAAATAAAAAAGGAGACGGTTATACCTTAGCAGTGATGGCGTTTGAGACTCGATATGCTTCAACTGCTTGTTCCGATGACACGGTACGGTCCTTTACACATTCCTTCATGCGCAGTCGAGGATGTAGCTTGTGACCGCTACTTGATTGTCTGCTTATCCTTTGGATCCTTCGATGTAGAAGGTGTCGATGCCGGTGCCACATCAAGCACCGCGAACATCTCCCTTGTTGGATGCTGCTCCCCGTACACCGTTTTTATTTTGTTCTTCGTTGGAAACTTCATCATTTGATGAAAGGTTTAAGGAACTACTCTTATATAGTGTATCCATGGCCTTCCGAGCAAGGCATTGTACTTCATGTCTCCTTCGAAACCATGAAACTTGGTATTTTGGGTTGCGTCGGCCACGTTGACCGAGAGGGTGATCTCCCCTTGTTTCGCTTGCCATGTTGAATCCGTTAAGGACTCGATAGGCGTGCACTATCTGGTCGAGCAGTCCGAGCTGCTCTACCACCCTCGACCTGATTATGTTGGCCGATCTACCTGGATCCATAGGCACACGTTTAATTTGGAACACATTCACAAGAAAAGAAATTACCAGTGCGTCGTTGTGAGGCTGAGGCAGGGTCTCGATGTCCTCGTCGCTGAATGTGAGAGTTTCCTCGGGTATGTAACCTCGAGTTCACTTTTCCCTGCTGATGGATATTTTTGTTCGTTTGACAATGGGTTACTGTGGTCAGATCCTTCCAAAAGGAATCCCAACACAATGTGCGACTATCATGGCATCCACGGCCATAACACCAAGGATTGTAGGCAACTTCAAGAAGAGGTGGCCCGACTGATCAACGAAGGGCATTTTCGAGAATTCCTCAACAATCAAGCCAAGTAGGAGGAACGAACCAGAAAAACCCCAACACATCATCCACATGATCATTGGAGGAATCGACGTCCCACAAGGACCCGTGCTCAAACGGACAAAAGTATATGTTGCAACGGAGAAGCAAACTCGGGGCTATATACCCGAGGATACTCTTACATTCAATAAAGAAGACATCGAAGATTTATCTCAACAACATAATGATGCACTGGTCGGCTAATATAGTCAGGTCAAAGGTGGTGGAGCAGCTCGGATTGCTCGATCATATTATACCCACTTCTCGAGTCCTCAATAGATTCAACATGGCAAGCGAGGCAATGAAGGCGGAAATCATCCTCCCAGTTAACTTGTACGGTACAGTTCAGGACACCAGGTTTCATGTCATCGAAAGAGACATGAGGTACAATACCTTACTTGGAAGGTCGTGGATACACAACATGAGGGCGGTACCATCGACTCTTCATCAGATGATGAAGTTCGCAGCAAAGGATTGTGTAAAAATGGTGTATGGGGAGCATCATGCAGCAAAGGAGATGTTCGCGGTACACGACATAGAACCAACATCGACTCCCCCCGTCCCGGATAAGTCAGAAAACAGGCTGACCCCCGAGGAACAGGTGGTCTGTGAGAATTAGAACGAGGATGACTAAGAAGGCTTCCTCACTCCTCGAACCTTCATCGCACTAGAGGAATCGGATGCAACAAAATCGATGGTCGAAGCACTCAAACAACTGTCTTGATCGAGCATCTTCCAGATCGAAAGGTATACCTGGGAACGGGATTAACCCCGAACTAAGGAAAAACTCATCCAATTTCTTATTAACAACATTGATTGCTTTGGTTGGTCCCATTTAGACATGACAGGGATCCCGCCAGAAATAACCACGCATTGACTAAGCGTCGACCCCAGGTTCAAACCGGTGAAGCAAAAAGTGAGGCCTCAATCCGAGGTAAAACATGCGTTCATCAAAGACGAGGTAACAAAATTCCTCAAGATATGATCAATTAGGGAGGTAAAATACCCCGAATGGTTGGCTAATGTAGTAGTGGTTCCCAAAAAGGGAAATAAGTTAAGAATGTGCGTAGATTATAAAGACTTAAATAAAGCATGCACTAAAGACTCGTTCCCGTTATCCAACATCGACCGCTTGATCAATGCCACGGCCGACCACGAGATCCTCACTTTTCTCGACGCCTACTCCGGGTATAATAAAATTCAAATGAACCTAGAGGATAGGGAAAAGACTTCATTCATCACGAAGTATGGTACATACTGCTATAATGTGATGCCCTTCGGGCTAAAAAGCGCAGGAGCCACGTACCAACGCCTAGTTAATAAGATGTTTGAACAGCAAATAGGCCAGTCTATGGAAGTTTAAATTGATGACATGCTAGTTAATTCCGTGCGCGCAGAGCACCATTAGAAGCTACAACATGAAGCTCAACCCCGAGAAATGTGCCTTTAGAGTAGGATCGGGCAAATTTTTAGGCTTCACGGTGTCGAATAGGGGAATAGAGATCAACCCCGACAAAATCAAGGCCATTGATGAAATCATGGTGGTGAACATGTGAAGGCTGGCTGACCGGGCGGATAACGGATTTAGGCCGATTCATCTCGAGGTCATCAGATCGGAGCCATCACTTTTTCTCTGTACTGAAGAAGAAAAACAACTTCGAGTGTACTCCAAAGTGCCAACACGCCTTGGGGGGATTAAAGCGGTATCTCTCAAGCCCGCCTTTGTTCCACACTACGAAGGACGACCAAACGATGTACTTGTATCTGGACGTATCCAATGTAGCAGTAAGTGGTGTGTTGGTTCGAGAAGAACAAGGAATGAAATTCCCTGTCTATTACGTAAGTCGGACCTTGGGAGATGCTGAAACCAGGTATCCACACTTAGAAAAATTAGCTCTTGCATTAATAAGTGCATCTCAAAAATTGAAGCCTTATTTTCAATGTCATCGTATATGTGTTTTAACAATATATCGTCTTCAAAATATCTTGCATAAGCCTCAATTATCGGGTCGATTGGCCAAATGGTCCATTGAACTCAGAGGGTATGATATCGAGTATCAACCCCGAACAACTATTAAGTCTTAAATATTGGCAGACTTCATGGACGACTTTACGCCCGCCCTTGTGCCCGAGGTAGAGAAAGAACTTTTACTAAAAATGGGCACATCATCAGGGGAATAGATCCTATTCACTAACGGTGCCGCAAACGTGAAAGGGTCCGGGCTCGGCATGGTTCTGAAACCACCTACAGGCGGCATGATTAGACAATCTATAAAAACTGCGAAATTGACTAACAACGAGGCCGAGTACGAGGCCCTGATTGTAGGTCTCGAGTTGGCCAAGGGCCTAGGAGCAGAAGTCAACGAAGCAAAATGTGATTCCCTTCTGGTAGTAAACCAAGTAAATGGGAGCTTCGAGGTTCTAATGTGCCGGAGAATTTCAGCACATTTAATACCTAATTGCTTAGATTTTGGCTTGTTTTAAGAGGATGTATCTTTTATACTTATGTAATTTTAATGTTTTGTAGTGTATGAGGTTGGAAGACTCAAGAACAGATAAATGATATGAAAAAGCTGAAAAAGGACAAGAAAAGTGGAAAATGCAGTCGCATAAGTGAATCCGCGGACCGCAAATCCAACATGCGGTCCGCATAATTGTCAAGGGAATCGCAGAGTCCAACAATTTATTTGACAAATCTCAAGTGCAAGAATGTGGTCCATTATGCGATCGCATAACAGGTTTTCGAGCCGCATAATGGACCGCAAAACTCCTGAGCCAAATGCCTTGATCATAAATGCGACGATATTTTGCGATCGCATAACAACAATGTGAACCGCATAACAAGAATGCGACGAGCACCTGGGAAACTAGGGTTCAAATCTGCGGTGGCTTCGTAAAGAATGCGAATCGCATATCTGTTATGCGACAGATTGCGGTCGCATAGTTGACCTGGAAGGGTAATTTTGTCCATTTTTGAACCCGAGTTTTAGCCCACTATAAATAGATTTATTGGGGTTTTGTGGGTCATTCTTGTCTGATTTTAGAGCTACAATACACACTTTGAATATTTCTCTCTTTTGGAAGCTTTAGAAGTGAAGATTCTTGTATTTTGTAAGCATTATGATATATATTATTCTCATTTTTTTGTCTTTAAGCATGAGTAGCTAGCTTTAAATACTAAGGTTGTGGACCCTAAATGAGTGTTATGTTAATGGGTGTTTAAGATTGAATATATGTATAATGGTTGGTTGATATTTATTTACTTCTCATTCTTCATTTATTGTTGGTGGTTGCAAACACTAGCAAGTGCCATTAAATTCTTTCTTTACTTGGAAAAGTGAGTTAGGGTTGGTAGGAGTAAATATCAAAGACTCGAGGCATTAAACCTTGTTTAATAGAATCGTTTAGGAATAAGTGGGTTTTATTTGGCATTAATTGATTACTCTTCATTGTAACTCTTTTATATTTTGAAAAATCATAAAGAGAAAATACTACCCAACTATTGAAAAATATTGGGTAGTCAATTAGAAATCATTTGCATATCTAAAGGACCTCCCATTAGAAATATATCATATTAACACCTATTAGCATTACACTTCATTGAAGGGGACACAACCTTGGTTTAGTTAATCTCATCAATTACAACTTTAATTAATCGTACTTGTCACTATTTCCATTAAATTATCACACAATCAATTCCCATATTCTTGTTACATTAACGGAGTAGAAATACGATTTAAGTTGAGATTCACACTACCAAAGTAATCTTTTCACGCCTATTCCCTGTGGGATTCGACCCCAACCTTGTTGGGTTATTATATTTTACATCGACCGCTTTACAATATTTTAAAGTGTAAATTTGAGCGTATCAAATTTTGGCGCCGTTGCCGGGGAATGCGGTTTTGAAATTACTAGATAGTGTGTACTTTACTTTATATCTTTTTCTATTCCATCACACGTTGCTCGTTTTATTTGGTGTACTAGGTGAAAATGACCAACGTTGATTATGATGAAGAGGAGAATCATTTTGCCGACATAGAGGAATATATTGAGGACTCCAATTCTATCATCCCTCTGGTGGTTGGTGCCTCTACATTCAAAGTAGATCATGGATTGATTCTAATGCTAAAGGCGGAAGGATTGTGCCATAACTCAATGGATGATGATCCGACGCAACACCTAAGGAACTTCTTGGGTGTATGCGTCATGCACAAACAAACCAATGTGACGGCTGATGCATTGAGGTTGCAGGTATTCAAATACTCATTGGCGGGAGAAGCGAAAAAATGGCTTCAAAACTTACCTCCCCAATCTATCGTATCATGGACCGAGCTTGTCCGTGCCTTCTTATCAAAGTGGTTCCCACAATGCAAAAAGTCAGAGCTCAAAGATAAGATATTTTTCTTCAAGCAACTTCCTGGGGAGCACTTACACGAAGCATGGGACCGATTCAAGCTATACCTAGTGAGGTCACAAAATCATAGGTTCCCAGACCATATTCTAATGGAGAAATTCTATATGGGTTTGGACCCACTATCCCAGTTCATTGCTAAAAATGCCGCAGATGGGTCCTTCATGGACAAGTCATTCCCTATGATTACTCAAATTCTAGACAAAATGGCAAAGCATAATCAAGCATGGCACTCGGAAGATACTAGTGGTGGAATTTCCTATGGTACTCCCTCTCTCACCAACATGATCAAAGACAATCACGAGAGAGACCAATTGATTGCCGGGAAGACCATTCCTTGCTACGGGAAGAGCTTTGATGGACTCAGAATGAAATGAAATCAAGTTCCGAGTGAATGATGAGGAAGTAACCTTACAAGCTAGCAAAGGTTTGAAGTTTCCAAATGCACATGAAGGGATCTTGTTCATCGATGTGGTTGATGAGGTTGAAGATGCTATAGACATGAAGATTGAGGAAGAATGCCTCGGTGAAGCTTTGGCAGTAATCTGGGTGAACTTTGATGGGGAAGACATTGAGGGGTATGTTGAAGTAGTGAATACATTGGAAGGACGTGGGTCCTACACGTATGCACCGAAGAAGCTTTCTCTTGTCTTAGAGAATAGAGCCACCCCTCCCACAAAGCCTTCCATCATTGAACCGCCATAACTTGAGCTCAAACCACTTCTGTCACACTTGAGGTACAAATTTCTTGGCTCTAATGATACTTTACCCGTAATCGTTTCTTCTTTTTTGAATGATGTGAAGGTGAATGAATTGTTGACTGTCTTGTGGGAGCACCGTCAAGCAATTGGATGGACAATAGCGGATATTCGAGGAATTCCCGCTGGCATTTGTGAGCATAAAATCCAATTGGAGGAAGGTAGCAAGCCGAGTGTTGAACACCAAAGGAGATTGAATCCTTCAATGCAAGAGGTGGTCAAGAAAGAGATAATCAAATGGTTGGATGCCGGGGTTGTTTACCCCATTGCGGATAGTCCATGGGTGAGTCCGGTGCAATGTGTACCAAAGAAGGGAGACATGACGGTAATTCACAACGAAAAGAATGAGCTTACCCCAACACGGAAGGTCACCGAGTGGAGAGTATGCATGGACTACTGGAAGCTCAACAATGCCACATGCAAAGATCATTTCCCTATCCCTTTTATTGATAAAATGCTTGATCGGCTAGAGGGGAGATCTTTCTATTGCTTTTTTGATGGGTATTCCGGTTACAACCAAATCAACATAGCATTGGAGGACCAAGAGAAGAAAACATTCACTTGCCCATATAGAGCCTTTGCCTTTAGTCGGATGCATGATGTCCATCTTCTCCTTTCAACGATGCATGATGTCCACTTTCTCCGACATGGTGGAGGATTTCCTAGAGGTTTTCATGGACGACTTTTTGGTGGTAGGAGATTCTTTTGAGCATTGTCTTGACAATCTTAGACAAGTGCTCATGAGATGTGAGGAGACCAACCTTGTGCTTAACTGGGAGAAATGCCACTTCATGGTGGACGAAGGCATTGTCTTGGGGCATAAAATTTCAAAACATGGAATTGAGGTTGATCGGGCAAAGATTGAAATCATTTCCAAACTTCTTCCACCAACATCGGTAAAAGGTATTCGAAGCTTTCTAGGGCATGTCGGTTTCTATCGGCTCTTTATCACGGACTTCTCTAAAATTGCAAATCCTATGTGCAAGCTCGTTGAAAAAGATTCCAAGTTTGTGTTTGATGAAAAGTGCCTCAAGTCATTTGAGGAGCTAAAAGAGAAGCTCACCACGGCACCCATTATTGTCACACCAGATTGGTCCCTTCTATTCGAGCTCATGTGTGACGCCAGTGGTGTAGAAATTGGAGCAGTTTTGGGTCAACGGCACAACAAGATCCTCCATCTTATTTATTATGCAAGCAATACACTCATTGGCGCGCAAGTGAACTATACAATGACGGAGCAAGAGCTCCTTGTTATTGTGTATGCTTTTGAAAAATTTTGAGCTTATTTGTTGGGGTCTAAGGTGGTGGTATACACCGATCATTCCGCTCTTCGCTATCTTATGGCGAATAAAGATGCCAAACCAAGACTAATCCGGTGGGTTCTTTTGTTGCAAGAATTTTACTTTGAAGTCAAGGATTGCAAAGGAACCGAAAATCAAGTGGCAGATCACCTATCTAGGCTTGAAGAGGATGGATGACCAAAGGAAAATCTTGATATCAATGATGAATTCCCTGATGAGCACATCTTGGCACTGTCTTCTTCATCTACCCCTTGGTACGCCGACATTGCCAACTACTTGTTTAGCGACCTCATTCCGTATGGATTGGAAGCTTACCAAAAGAAGAGGTTCTTGAGATATTGTCGGCAATACTATTGGGAAGAACCATTCTTATTCCATATTTGTGCTGACAACATCATCAGACGGTGTGTTCCAGAATAGGAGATTATGCCAATTCTAAAGGCATGCCATGACTCACCGGTCGGGGATCATCATGGGGGAAATCGAACGGCGGCAAAAGTTCTTGAATGTTATTATTATTGGTTGTCAATTTATCATGATGCCAATCAAATGGTCAAGGCTTGTGACCAATGTCAGAGACAAGGTCAATCTCCAAGAGGCATGAAATGCCAATGCACTTTGTGATGGATATCGAGATCTTTGATGTATGGGGAATCGACTTTATGGGACCCATTGTGAGCTTTTGTGGAATGAAATACATTTTGGTGGCTGTGGACTACGTGTCCAAATGGGTTGAAGCAATTTCCTTACCAAACAATGAGGCAAGGAGTGTGACCGCGTTCTTGAAGAAAAATATATTCACTCTGTTTGGCACTCCTAGAGCCATTCTTAGTGATGGTGGGTCTCATTCCTGTAACAAAGCTTTCACAAGGCTACTAGAGAAATATGGCGTCAAGCATAAGGTGGAAACACCTTATCATCCTCAATCAAGTGGCCAAGTTGAAGTATCCAACCGGGGGATAAAGAATATTCTAGCGAAGACTATTAATTCAAACAGGACCGGCTAGTCAAGGAAGCTAGATGACACGTTGTGGTCACACTGCACGACGTACAAAACTCCTATTGGAACTTCCCCTTATCGGTTAGTCTTTGGCAAGGCTTGTCATCTACCCGTAGAATTGGAGCACAAAGCTATGTGGGCTTTAAAAAGGTTGAACTTGGATTGGGCCGAAGCTGCAAATTTGAGTTTAACACAACTCAATGAAATGGAGGAATTCTGGTTCCATGCATATGAAAGTGCAGCAGTGTACAAAGAAAGGATGAAGTTTCTCCACGACAAAAAAATCTTGAAAAGGGAGTTTAAGAAGGGTGACTTGGTGTTGCTTTTCAACTCAAGGCTCAAATTGTTTCCGGGCAAGCTCAAATTAAAGTGGTCGGGTCCGTTCAAAGTGGTATATGTCTCCCCTTTTGGAGCTGTGGAATTGGAATCGGAGGATGGGCTCCGAACCTTCAAAGTAAATAGCCAGTGAGTCAAGAACTACTTGGGCACATATGGAGAAAACCATGTGGTGGAAAAATTGTCTCTCAAAGATGGTCCATGACTGACCAATGATTGAACATAAAGAAAGCCAACTTAGTCGTGTCGCGACGTTAAATCAAGCGCTTTATGGGAGGCAACCCAGGTGTAGTAACATCCCTTTTGTCTTTTAAATTTTAGCTTTTGTTAAATTGATTTAATTAAGCAATTTAAAGTGTGTGTTAGAGTGCAGATGGTTCCAAAGATCACAAAACAGGGTAAAAGTGCGAGTGAAAGGGAAGTAAAGAAAGCATGATCAGTTTGAGACACACATGCGATCGCATTTTAACTATGCGATCCGCATTGTGGTCCAAGACCTGGACATTTAGTTTGGCCAAATTGGGCGGCTGGAATGCGGTGAGAAGGTGCACTATGTGGACCGCATTTTAGTTATGCGATCGCATAGTGCGTAACATTGTAAAAAATGAGTAACCTTAGCAACACACCACCGCATAACAAGTATGCGGTCGCATACCAAGTTATGCGGTCACTTATCCACCACATTGTCTCCAAGTAAGTATCCTAACCTCTTCGCATAACCCATCATCAACGCCCCACTAACAACACAGTTCAAATTTAAACATAAACAAACAAAAAAAGAGAAAAAGAGAAGAAAGGAAAATGGTCACTTTGAAATTGAACGAACGAACAAAGATTGCACTTGTGGATTCATCCCCTTGATTACTTCTCGTTCGTCATTCTCTGGTATGTTCATTTTTCCTGACTTCACTCCCTGTAAATTCTTAATTTTTTTTACTTTGCTGTGTGTGTTTATTTTGTTTTGCTATGTCTTTCCTTTGTGTATCTGCTTGTAATGGGGGGGGGGGGGG
>ML250051.1:0-19399 GCA_005239495.1 Nicotiana undulata | reverse complement strand
TGTTTTTTTTTTGTTTTGTGTGGTGGGGGGGGGGGGGGGGGGATACCTAAAAAAACCTGTTAGGTCTAGCTTGTTAGTGTCACGCCCCGAACCTGGGGAGGCGTGGCTGGCACCCGGTGCTGTACTGGCCCGAGCAAACCACTCTGCCACTCCTTTTTCTCTTTGTGTAACTATCATGGGCCAACATGGCCCCAACTCGTAATGTACAACTATAAGTAGAAAAACACTGTATTAAATCATTTTTCTGAAAACATGAATACATATTGGTCGTCAAGGCCTCTAAGGTACTGTACAAAATGAACATCTGCCTATAAAGCCTCTAAAAGTGTTAGACATCAAACAGGACAGGGTACCGGCCTACCCGTAAGACTATAGCAAAACTCTGGCACGATGACTCATAGACTCGGCTGCACTCCGAATGAGGTAGAGTCTTGCCGATCCTTTGCTGAAGCCAATCTCGTATACTATGAAGTCTTGTTAAACTGATTATCTATACCTACAGGCATGGATGTAGCGTCCCCAAGAAAAGGACGTCAGTACGAATAATGTACTGAGTATCTAAGGCAGAACTGAAACATAACCATAACTCAACATTAATTAAAGACATATAAGAATCAACTTGAATCTCTGAAGTGCCACCATATATACATAGATATTAATACTTACATATATATAGTGCTTCCCTTTGAGATTATTTCTATTATCCATATCGTATGATGCATAACTGCCCAACTGATCAGTGGTAACTGCACGATCGGCCGTAGCCCGGTGATAAATGTATAACTACCCGACCGACCGTAGTTCGGTAGTAAATGAATATGCATGACTGCCCAACCGGTGGTAAATAATGATACATAATTTCTCAACTGGTGGTAACTGCACGACCGGCCGTAGCTCGGTAGTAAATGAATATGCATGAATATGCGTGTACATGTATCACTACATTATAAATATACATATTTATCAAACCTCAATAGGAAACTAGATACATACTTAGACATGCTTGAATATCACTTTACAGGAAAGAATAACATAAGCATCCTTAACTGCTAAGAGTAGAATCACTTATGGAAAAGTATTACGTTTACGAATCGTTACTTGGATCATGCCAAAAGAAACAAGGGATAACCTTAAGATACCAGAACTAGGAAAAAACCCGTAATTGTGACAACTCATAATTGTTCTTCAGAGAACGAAGAATTTGCTTCATCTTAATAGGTCTACAAATCCTTAAGCTTAAGAACACAAAGCACAAAAGGTGGCTTGTTCTTATTTACCTTATTCCCAAAAAAAATGTCTTGTTACAAGTGACAAAAATCATTGGATGAGTTGCTATGTAAGGCATGGCTAGGCTTCAGAAGCTAGCCCCTTTTATGGGGTTCCAAACAGGCACACCAAGCTATTAAAGCTTTTTCCAGATGCAAGTCCCTACTGCAAAGTAAACTTCATTCAAGGAAAATGTACAAATCATGACTAGAAATCACCATGTACCACACGAGATGTGCCTGAAATGGATTTGAAACAAAGAGATGTTTTCTAACGATCCTATATCCCCCAAAATGTTAAACAGATTAACTCCTCAATTGGAAAACTGGGCGACAAGGTTAGCACATTAGCTTAAATGTTGCCACCTAATTAAAATGACTAATGAGTCATTTGCTCAAGATGTGGCTTGCTGCCACGTGGGTGTGGGGGTGGGAAATTCAATCTTGATCCACTTATTAGGTAATTAGGTAATGTTCCGTTACCCGGTAATTATCAATTACCCGAATAATTAAGAATTGTTTCAAATTACTTAAAATTCTACTTATTTTAAAACACTTTATACATCCTATTACCATGATCATGTGGTACCATAAAAATAAATACATACACTATTATTTAAAATATCCATTTAAGAATATATATATATATATATATATATATATATATATATATACATACATACATACATATTATCAACTTCTAAATTTTATAATCTCATAAAAAGAGTATAAATATTTCGTACGCTTCATTCTAATAGTTGTAAAAAGATAACATTCTTTTCATGTGAGAAAATAATTTGTATCTTTACAATAAAGAAAATCTCATAAACTTTCTCATATTATATGTATAATTTACCATATTCGAAAATAGTAATAATGATAACTCTACAACATTATACTTATAAAACTTTTACTAAAATACTTCACTTAAAAGAAAATACCACACTAACATAATATCTAACGGTTAGAGGTACCAAAATGGCATCATGAAAATTTATACTTATACCCTTTTGAATAACTTTACATAAATGATAATAGGTTACTTTCTATTGCTAACTTGGTGTTCATATTTTCGTTGCCTTCACTTTTAAAACTGACTAACACATATCAATACCTAGTGGTAAATATAAAGATAATTCCTCTACTCTTAAATCACTAATCATATTCTCTAAGTAAAAGGCATGCTTTAAATTCCATCCGACAAAGTGCCTTGATGGAACAATTTGAACTTGAAGAGGATGTTCAACAAATTCACACGCAAGAGGCTATAAACAAAGGAATGGCATGTTGTAATCATGGTGATAAATTGTTAGTGGTGAAGTAACACAGTCACAACAATACTTGTATGGTAGCAGTAACGGTCAAGGAGGTTTTAAGAGAGCATCTATGTGTTACATCAAAAAGAGCCTGTATAGCATCTGCAATTCAGATGAAAATACTTTTCTGGAATGCCTTTGTCCCTGACAAACTGGGAAAGGAGATTAAGAAACAAGGAATTGTGTGAATACTTACGGGGTCTCATAATAATAATGGCTTAAATCCTCTAACCTCCTAATAGACATAATCTCTTCAAACTCATGTGGATTTACTACGGCACATCCTAATGCAAAGGTACGGGATGTAACATCCTTCTCCCCTTTAGAAATATTCGTCCTCGAATGTAAACTCTTTGAGATTTTAAAATTTTTTGCTAAGGTCTCCTCTGTATACTAAACTAAAAACCAACCTCTATCTGAGTTGTGGACTATTCACAACCTTTTGTACTTAAGTATCTTGTATCATCTTCACTTTTATCGTATCTTCTGTTTCATTCATAACTTCCTTTTCACATAAGTAGAAATTACATCTACGCAGCTCTATTGTGATAGCACCTCTAGTGCATACAAAATTAGGTGGAAACTTTATACTGACTTCTTACGACTCAGATCTAAGGTACGATCTGGAAACAAAAAAAGAGTAACATTTCTTAAATGCCCTATAGCCTCTCAAATATAAATATGGCGCAACACACCCATAAGTGAGACTCTACTAGGCACGGCTTTGTAGACTCCCTAGGACACGACCCGCTCTGATACCACTTTGTCACGCCCTGAACCTGGGGAGGCATGGCTGGAACCCGGTGCCGTACTGGCCCGAGCGAACCACTCTGCCACTCTTTCTCTTTGTGTAACTATCATGGGCCAGCATGACCACAACTCGTAATGTAAAACTATAAGTGGAAAAACACTGTATGAATGAATCATTTTTCTGAAAACATGAATACATATTGGCCGTCAAAAGCTCTGACGTACTGTACAAAATGAACATCTGTCTACAAAGCCTCTAAAAGTGTTAGACATCAAACAGGACAGGGCACCAACCTACCCGTAAGGTTGTAGCAAAACTCTGACATGATGACTCATAGACTCGGCTGCACTCCGAATGAGGTGGAGTCTTACCGATCCTTTACTGAAACCAATCTCGCTACTATGAAGGCTTGTCAAACTAATTATCTATACCTGCAGGCATGAATGCATCGTCCCCAACAAAAGGATATCAATACGAATAATGTACTGAGTATGTAAGGCAGAAATGAAACATAACCATCACTCAACATTAATTAAAGACATATAAGAATCAAATTGGATCTCTGAAGTGCCACCGTATATACATACGTATTAATACTTACATATATATAGTGCTTCCCTTTGAGATTATTTCTATTATCCATATCGTATGATGCATAACTGCCCAACTGATCAGTGGTAACTGCCCGACCGATCGTAGCACGGTGGTAACTGAATATGCACGACTGCTCAACCGGTGGTAAATAATGATACATAGCTCCCCAACCGGTGGTAACTTCCCGACCGGCCGTAGCCCGTTCGTAAATGTATAATTGCCCGACCGGCTGTAGCACGGTGGTAACTGAATATGCATGACTGCCAAACCGATGGTAAATAATCATGCATAGCTGCCCAACCGGTGGTAACTGCCCGATCGGCCGTAGCCCGGTGGTAAATGTATAATTTCCCAACCGACCGTAGTTTGGTGGTAAATGAATATGCATGACTGCGCAACCGGTAATAAATAATGATACATAACTGCCCAACCGGTGGTAACTGCCCGACCGGCCGTAGCTCGGTGGTAAATGAATATGCATGAATATGCGTGTACATGTATCATTGCATTATAAATATACATATTTATCAAACATCAATAGGAAACTAGATACATACTTAGACATGCTTGAATATTAATTTACAGGAAATAATAACATAAGTATCCTTAACTGCTAAGAGTATAATCAGTTATGGAATAACATTACCTTTACGCATCGTTACTTGAATCATGCCAAAAGAAAGAAGGGTTAACCTTAACATACCTGAAATAGGGAAAAACCCGTAGTTGTGACAGCATATAATTGTTCTTCAGAGGAAGAAGAATTTGTTTCATCCTAATAGGTCTACAAATCCTTAAGCTTAAGAACACAAGCTCAAAAGGTGGCTTGTTCTTATTTACCTCATTCCCAAAAACAATTGTCTTGTTATAAGTGACCAAAATCATTGGATGTGTTGCTATGTAAGGCATGACTAGGCTTCAGAAGCTAGCCCCTTTTATGAGGTTTCAAACAGGCACACCAAGCTATTAAAGCTTTGTCCAGATGCAAGTCCCTACTGCAAAGTAAGCTTCATTCAAGGAAAATGTACAAATCATGACTAGAAAACACCATGTACCACACCAGATGTGCCTGAAATGGATTTGAAACAAAGAGATGTTTGCTAACGATCCTATATCCCCCAAAATGTTAAACAGATTAACTTCTCAATTGGAAAACTGGGCGACAAGGTTAGCACATTAGCCTAAATGTTGCCACCTAATTAAAATGACTAATGAGTCATTTGCTCAAGATGTGGCTTGCTGCCACGTGGGTGTGGGGTGGGAAATTTAATCTTGATCCACTTATTAGGTAATTTCTCGTTACCCGGTAATTACCAATTACCCACATAATTAAGAATTGTTTAAAATTACTTAAAATTCTACTTATTTTTAATACACTTTATACATCCTACTATCATGATCATGTGGTACCATAAAAATAAATACATACACTATTATTTAAAATATCCATTTAAGAATATATATATATATATATATATATATATATATATATATATTATCAACTTCTAAATATTATAATCTCATAAAAAGAGTATAAATCTTCCGTACGCTTCATTCTTATAATTGTAAGAAGATAACCTTCTTTTCATGTGAGAAAATAATTTGTATCTTTACAATAACGAAAATCTCATAAACTTTCTCATATTATATGTATAATTTACTATATTCGAAAATAGTAATAATGATAACTATCCAAAATTATACTTATAAAAATTTTACTAAAATACTTCACGTAAGAGAAAATACTACACTAACATAATATCTAACGGTTAGAGGTACCAAAATGGCATCATGAAAATTTATACTTATACCCTTTTGAATAACTTTACATAAATGATAATAGGTTACTTTCTATTGCTAACTTGGTGTTCATATTTTCGTTGCCTTCACTTTTAAAACTGACTAACACATATCAACACCTAGTGGTAAATATAAAGATAAAAACTTCCTCTACTCTTAAATCACTAATCATATTCTCTAAGTAAAAGGTATGCTTTAAATTCCATCTGACAAAGTGCCTTGATGGAACTGTTTGAACTTGAAGAGGATTTTCAACAAATTCACACGCAAGAGGCTATAGACAAAGGAATATCATGTTGTAATCATGGTGATAAATTGTTAGTGGTGAAGTAACACAGTCACAACAATACTTGTATGGTAGCAGTCACGGTCAATGAGGTTTTAAGAGAGCAGTTATGTGTTACATCAAAAAGATCTTGTATTGCATCTGCAATTAAGATGAAAATACTTTCCTGGAATGCCTTTGTCCCTGACAAACTAGGAAAGCAGATTAAGAAACATGGAATTGTGTGAATACTTACGGGGTCTCATAATAATAATGTCTTAAATCCTCCATAACCTCCTAATAGACATAATCCCTTAAAACTCATGTGGATTTACTACGACACATCCTAATGTAAAGGTACGGGATGTAACAGTTAGGTCATGAATTTAGGGTTGCCATTTTTGTGCTAAAAGAAACTATGAAAATGATAGCCTTTGCGGGCCGCATAGTCATTTTGCGGTCCGTATTCTTGTCGCATAATAAGTCGTAGGCAATGTGAAGAAGATGAAAAAATGCGGCGGCTTTGCGATGGCATAATCGATATGCGGACCGCAAGGCCACTGCAAACTCCAAAAGTCTAGATCCTAAGATAGCATGTTGTTTGCGGCAATTCTGCGATCGCAAATCCATCTTTGCGGTGGGTTTTGCGATCACATAGTGTGAGAGTTTTTTTATGTGCACAGCTTTGCGATGGTTATGCGAACCGCATAGTGGATATGCGATCGCATAAACCATCACATACCTGATTCCTTATAGCAGACATAATGTTTGCGATAGGTTTGCGGTCCTCATAGTGGTTATGCGACCGCATAACCTGCCGCATACATGATATTTTGTGTAAAGTTTTCTCTTTTCTCTTTTTGATGTCTGCTATGTCACTCACACTTCGCTTCTTTGCATATATGCCTCGCCAAAAACATATTTCTGCTCCTAAGAAAAGGGCTTCCTCCGGTCATCAAGAATAACGAGCCAAGCGCTCACGACCGGAATCATCCCGACCTTCTGATACACATCCCTTCTAGTATGATGAGGAGAGGACTTTGCCAGAAATTGATCTACAGGCTGAGGCAAGACGAAAACAAGGAGAAGATTTCCAACTCCGTTTTGAGCTCACTGGTTCTAGATCTCTATATAAGGAAGGGCTCACAAAATGGAAAATCCTTGCCGATAAGCAATTGAGTCTGAATTGTCTACGAGAGCAGTGTCCCCGAATTTTAGAAAAAATCAAAATTAGAAAATGGGAGTGCTTCACTGAGTTGCCTGCGGAATTTAATGAAACATTGGTGCAGGAGTTCTATGCATCCTATGGGGCCTCCAGAACAGCTCACCACAAGCGCAACAAAATATTCTGCGAGACTGTCCTAGTTTGGGTGAAGCAGGTACTCTGTGATAGTGCGACAATTAATGATCATTATTTCTCAGCCGAGTGCCCGAGTACAGTTGAGTATGAGGCCAAATTGGCCAACAAAGATGGTGAGCGAGCTTGGGTTGCATCAGTGATTTCCAAGGGTACCCCAGCCTGGATTGACCCTCTACACAAAATATACAATGAGGATCTTACACGAGAGGGTTGATTCTGTCTATGTTTTGTCACTTCCCGCTTGATCCCAACCCGGAATGAAACAGATATAGGCATTGAGAAAGCTATTCTCATTGCTTGCATTATGACCGGGATCACGATCGATGTGAGTGACATCATCTTCGGAGAGATAGGGGTCATGGCATGTCAGACAGCCACATCACTCCCGTTCCCATGCTTGATCACAACCCTCTATAAGGCTGTGGACGTTCCTGAAATGCCACACTCTGACAAGAAGGGAAAAGCGGAGAAGGATATCGACATCACACGCATTAGTGATGCGATGATCCAGGTAGTTTTTGTCCCTCCGGAGATTCAGATACATATTCCCACTAAGACAGACGGCTCCGTCTCTCAGACTCCCGTTGCACCTCAGACCACAGGGGCACCCTCTGATATGCCACAGCCTGCCTCCCAAGCTACCACTGTCCAGCCTCTTGCTTCACTGCCAGTTCATTCGAGGCTTGGTCTCCTAGCTCAGCACACCAACGCTAAGGTAGACCAGCTTCTGAAGGACCTCCCTATACTTATCAGGCAGGCCCTGACCCCCATTTAGTCATCAATGACGGCCCTTCAGCAGCAGCACACATCTTATGAGGGCTACCTGATGGGACTTGAGGTGAGGATTGAGAAGATAGAGCGAGGTGAGGTTGGAAACTTGCCACAGCTCCGCATTGATGTGTCTTCACTTAAGACTGAGCTCCACAAGCTGCAACATCTAGAGTTTGATCTATCCTCCTTCATGCCCAAGGAAGGAGAGCAGGGAGCGGGCACATCTGAGACTGGACTAGGTCTTGATTTCTTGACCCTAATGACAGCATTGGCATCCCAGACTATCGGAGCTTCTCGACCTCCACCTCCCCTTGTTCCAGTTGACATCCCTTCTAGGGAAGATTCCGGACATTCCGCAGCGTCCGAGGGTGGGGAGACGGATGAGGCAAAGACTGATGAGTCATGGTCCCAAGATGATGAGGGTCCTCAGGAGAAGGGCAAGCAGGTTGTCGTCACCACAACTGCGGAGGAAGAAGAAGAAGCTAATGTGTGACTGGCAATAGAGCATTCACTAGCTGACAGAGATACTCGGGCCACGTCATCAGACATTTCTCCATCAGTAGGCGAGGTCATCAACTCTCAGGCCCCACCTTCAGTTTCCGGACGCTTGGAGACTCCTCTACCACTAGCAACAGTCATCCCTCCATCTGAGTCTTCAGCCGCTCCACCACCATCATCAGTCACTCAGCAGGATACTTCTGGTGACCCCACTGTCACTCAGCAGGCTACTGACTCCCATAGCGCTTAGTGCGCCTCATGGAACCCCTAAACTCTGTCTTACATTCTCATGCATTTGGGACAACGCATGCTTTTTAGTTGGGGGTGGGATAGCCTTGTACAAACTGTCTATTATCTTTCTTTTTGAAATCATTGAACTATTGTACATGTTTTTGTGTTATGAAAATCTTCGGAGTTATTGATAAACTTGTGTACATATTTGTGTTGCTTATAGTTAACTTGTGTTGTAGCTGTACATTTGTTATCTTTGTACATATAAAAAAACCAAAAACAAGTAGATAGTTGTATGCATATTCATCCCTAGTAATTAGCAATGAATTTCCCTTTGGTTTTTCTTCGCCGGGTTCTTTTCCAAGGGTGTAATAGTAGAACCACGGAAGTAGTATGAAACATGTTGATCGGTTTGGAATAATTGTCTAGTCTCAAGCATGTGTGTCTGTACATAATCATTACCCTTCCGTTAATATAAAAAAAAATGTATCTTGTGTTATACAGAAAGTCAAATGTGAGAACATTAGGCTCGCTTTTTGACTCTATGGTTACTTAGAATTATACATGTAAATATGATGAAAAGCTTCGAGTTGCCAAGTGTTGACTCAAGAGCTAAAACTAATTTGAGTCAAATAGTTTGTGTGTTGTGTGTGTTAGCTTTTGTATAAATAATTCTTTTGTTTACTTCTGTCTTCTAGAACTTTCCAGGCTCGTTTTTCGATGCTAATGATAAGTACATCTGGTTGGAGAAATGACCTTAGGCAGTCTTTGTGATAGTGGAAAATCCAGCTAGCTTTTCAAGCTACCCAATGTATACATGTTATCACTAGTTACCTCAATTGAGCCTCTAACTTTTTTGTTGGTCACCTCATTACATAGTCACTTGTACCCAAAATGTTTTCCAACCCTCTCCTAAGCCTACATTACAAGCTTAAAAAGTCCTTATGGGATCTCCAACCAAATGTTCTTGAAGAGGCGACGATTTAAAATAAGGGCAAGCTTATGGTACGATGTGTAGCAACACTTGAAACTCTTTGTGAGAGTGAGTGTCCTTGTAAATATGTCCCTTTGTGCTGTCATTGTAATTATTGTGAGTTGGGACCTTCTTTCTGGTAAGGGCACATGAACTGTGAAGTTTGACAGAAGTTGAGTTCTTGAAGTCGGATGCAAGTGCACTCAGATGAGAGTAACATTTTGTCAAATTGGTCGAGGCTAAAACTTCACAAGTTGATTAGTTTCTTTGTAAATAACAGTGATTTTTCATGAAGGGTAAATAAACGAAAGTGCATGCTTGTGGTACTGAAAATTAAAACCGTCCATGGTCATTATTGTTTCCTGTCTTTTAGTTGAAGTTTAGATTAGGATAGAGTCGTTCTAGTTGCTTTAGGACAAGCAAGAGTTTAAGTTGGGGGTGTTGATGTGCCGGAGAATTTCGGCACATTTAATACCCAATTGCTTAGATTTTGGCTTGTTTTAAGAGCAAGTATCTTTTATACTTATGTAATTTTTATGTTTTGCAGTGTATGAGGTTGGAAGACTCAAAAATAGATAAATGAAATCAAAAAGCCGGAAAAGGACAAGAAAGGTGGAAAATGCGGTGCTTAGATTTTGGCTTGTTTTAAGAGCAAATATCTTTTATACTAACGTAATTTTAATGTTTTGCAGTGTATGAGGTTGGAAGACTCAAGAACAGATAAATGAAATCAAAAATCCAAAAAAGGACAAGAAAAGTGGAAAATGCGGTCGTAGAAGTGAATCCGCGGACCGCATATCCAACATGCGGTCCGCATAATTGTCAAGGGAATCGCAGAGTCCAACAGTCTATTTGACAAATCTCAAGTGCAAGAATGCGGTCCATTATGAGATCGCATAACAGGTTTGCGAGCCGCATAATGGACCGCAAACCCCCTGAGCCAAATGCCTATATAAGAAATGCGATGATATTTTGCGATCACATAACAACAATGCAGACCGCATAACAAGAATGCTGCGAGCACCTGGGAACTAGGGTTCAAATCTGCGGTGGCTTCGTTAAGAATGCGAACCGCATATCTGTTATGCGATAGATATGCGGTCGCATAGTTGACCTGGAAGGGTAATTTTGTCCGTTTTTGACTGCGAGTTTTAGCCCACTATAAATAGATTTATTGGGGTTTTATGGGTCATTCTTGTATGGTTATAGAGCTGCAATACACACTTTGAATATTCCTCTCTTTTGGAAGCTTTAGAAGTGAAGATTCTTGTATTTTGTAAGCTTTATGACATTTAATATTCTCATCTTTTTGTCTTTAAGCATGAGTAGCTAGCTTTAAATACTAAGGTCGTAGACCCTAAATGGGTGTTTAACATTGAATATATGTATAATGGTTGGTTGATATTTATTTACTTCTCATTCTTCATTTATTGTTGGTGGTTGCAAACACTAGCAAGTGCCATTAAATTCTTTCTTTACTTGGAAAAGTGAGTTAGGGTTGGTAGGAGTAAATATCAAAGACTCAAGGCATTAAACATTGTTTAATGGCATCGCTTAGGAATAAGTGGGTTTTATTTGGCATTAATTGATTACTCTTCATTGTAACCTTTTTATATTTGGAAAAATCATAAAGAGAAAATACTACCAAACTATTGAAAAATATTGGGTAGTTAATTAGAAATCATTTGCATATCTAAAGGACCTCCCATTAGAAATATATCATATTAACACCTATTAGCATTACACTTCATTGAAGGGGACACAACCTTGGTTTAGTTAATCACATCAATTACAACTTTAATTAATCATACTTGTCACTATTTCAATTAAATTATCACACAATCAATTCACATATTCTTGTTACATTAACGGAGTAGAAATACGATTTAAGTTGAGATTCACACTACCAAAGTAGTCTTTTCACGCCTATTCCCTGTGGGATTCGACCCCAACCTTGTTGAGTTATTATATTTTACATCGACCGCTTTACACTATTTTAAAGTGTAAATTTGAGCGTATAAGGTTCGATAAGACAGGATGCAAATATACTTAGACAAACTTCAAGTCACATTGCATCGTGTGTACTGCTAAAATCAGAGAGTCCGATTTTATGATTATTATGGAATTCCATATCCCATCTTCATAAGGCTCGAGGCACAACTCAATGGAGCACATCGTGGATTCCCTATGCTCTACCTCGGGGTGGTGAAAAATCGGTGACTACCATGGACAAGCGGGAAATTCCAAAAAGGCACGTGGTTAGAGCTGACTAGGTCTACAAGAATAGTACAAGTACGTACCGTGAAATTAAATAGATGTACTAGCTGCATATCTTTGTAATAAATGCATAAGTACTATGTTGGGATTCCCCCTCCTATATAAAGAGGACCCTTGTCATTTTGTAACACACATTATAGTCAATACATGAACAAGAACAATCTCTGCTCTCTAACTCAAACATACTCTACTATTGCTCTATTGATTTATTGCTTATATTTATTGTGTTTCATTGATTGTTCTTCATTCATTACTCATCATTGATAACAAAAGGCCACTTTCGAGGGCCTCTTAACTATTATTCATTCATCGACCGCCTCCTATCAGGCTACCTAGCTCGACCTCGAGGGCCTACCTAGGCCAGCTCGAGACCCCGATTCCCAGCTGTTCGATTTGCGTAACATACTGTCCTTAAGCTCTTAACTCATTTTAATAACTCACACTTAGCATCTATTGCCTAACAACTAGTATTAAAATAAATCTCGTATTTTTAGAACCACACAATCAAATATAATTGTTTTTACCATTTTCAAGGTAAATAGTTTGGTGCCCCCCGTGGGGCTAAAAATAATAGTGATTGTTTTAGTGCTGGTTTACTAAAAAACAGAAGTAATTCTTCACACTTCTTCTTGTCCATGAATCTTTGATTATAGGTCAAAATGTCTAACTCAGTAAATGCACATGAAAACAACGACTCTGAGGACCATGGAGGGAATTGTGTAGCTGTTCAAGCGCCGGTGTACCACTACGAAACCCTGAAGACGCACCAGAGCCAATTCCCGTGGATGTAGACTCGTGCAACGTCCGACACGTCGATATAAACTCCTACACTAACGGGGGTATACGCTGAGAAAACAAACAAGAGGCTCAGAAACTTCCAACTCGAGAGGAAAGAGAGGTTAGCCTTCACGTTATTTTCGAAATGTTGCAGGCACAACAATCGGTGATTGTTCAGCTGCAAAGCCACCGAAAAAATCCAAGCACAGCGGCACCGGAAACGGCTCCCCAATTCAAATAGGTACCAGAGAGGTTGAGCAACAACGGGTCGGCATCCGACCCCGCCATTATGAAGATGCTCGAGGACCTCATGAAGAGGATTGAATCAGGCGAGAAACTAACAACAAAAAGGTGGAGACCTACAACTCGAGGGTCGATCAGATCCAGGGTGCACCCCCGATTCTAAAAGGTGTAGATTCAAAGAAGTTCATGCAAAAGTCGTTCCCATCGAGTGCTGCTCCAAAGCCCATCCCGAAGAAATTTAGAAGGCCCGATCTCCCGAAGTATAACGGGACCTCGGGCCCCAACGAGCACATCATTGCTTACATTTGTGCTGTAAAAGAAAATGACCTGCAGGACGATGAGATTGAATACGTCTTGTTGAAAAAATTCGGAGAAACACTATTAAGCGGGGCCATGTTGTGGTATCACAATCTATCCCCAAACTCAATAGATTTGTTTGCCATGCTGGTATAATCTTTTGTAAAGGCACACGCCGGTGCCATTAAGGTTCCCACGAGATAATCCGACATCTTCAAAATCAAGCAAAGAGAAAACGAGATGCTACGAGAGTTCGTATCTTGCTTTCAAATAGAGTCAATGGGATTACCACCAGTCTCCGATGGCTGGGAAGTGCAGGCCTTCACTCAAGGTTTGAACGAACAGAGCTCGGTAGCTTCGAAACAGCTAAAGTAGAACTTGGTTAAATATCCCGCTGTAACTTGGGCGGACGTCCACACCCAGAATCAGTCAAAGATCACGGTTGAGGACGACCAACTAGGAGCCCCTTCAGGCTCAGTATATCCTAACACGCTCCTAGCAAAGGAACTAAGGCCAAGCAAGGAAAGGTACTAATCATACCCCGAAAATCGAAGAAACGCCCCAAGGCGCAACATACCTCGAAACGATCGAAGGATGGATCGAGGTCAGAATTCTCGGGGACTCGTGAACAAAGCCGGGTTCGACAGACACGCGGTGTTGGTGGAGGCACCCCCATTATCTGAGTACAACTTAAACATTGATGTTTCAGACATCGTATCAGCCATAGGTAAAATCAAAGACACTAGGTGTCCAAAAAGCCGTACTATCTGACCCCTCGCAAAGGAATCCCAACTTGATGTGCGAATTTCATGGCACACACGGTTATAGGACCGAAGATTGCAGACAACTCCAAGAAAAAGTAGCCCGACTAATCAACAAGGGGTACCTCCGAGAGTTCCTCCACGACCGAGCTAAAAATCAAGTTCGGGAAAGAGAGTCGAACAGGAAAAATGAAACGGAAGAGCCACAACATGCCATTCACATGATCAATGGAGGGATCGACGTCCCACAGGAACCCATTGTAAAACGAACAAAAATATCCATCACTAGGGAAAAGCGTACTCGGAATTAGATCGAGACCCTCTCATAAATTTCAAATTAAACGTGTGCTCGACCAACATAATTAGGTTGAGGGTGGTGGAGCAGATCGGACTGCTCGACCAGATAGTGCCCGTCTCTCCTGTCCTCAACGGATTGTTAGCCATATGAGACTCAACCTTTCAACTTCACTTGCCCTTATAGGCGCTTCAATTTGATTCTCTCCTTTCAAGGGTTTTGAATTTGAAGCATCGTCCGCTAAGGTCAGTTGGGATCGACTTGATGCCCCTGACGAGGCTGGGTGCCTTTTTCATATTAGCCCGTGTCAAATGAGAACCCTGTAAATCAGTTTTTCCATCCTTTCTTTGCCTTAGTTTCGGAATAGAGTTAGGCCGAAAGATATTTAAAAGAAAAATAAATGACAGAATGGACAATGAATTTAAAAAAGAGGTATCCCTTTCGGGGAAAAGAAAGAAGGACTTATCTGGAGTGCATGCGGACTTCAATGAACATGACATGCGTTTTGGACTGGATGCCTGATCCGTGTAAACCGTCTGACTCTCAGAAATTCATCATAACTATTACCTCGAGACGGAGAAACCTTGCCCCTGACTGTGTCCATGTCCGTGATCCATTATCCTTTTCGATTAGTTGCGCCCTTTGCAGGTTTTCACCGGCTAACGTCTCTCATTTCTCTTCATACCATCGTCTTGTAGTGCTCTTTCTGAGTTTTCACTAACAAGACTCTCTCATTTTCAATTTCTCTGCTCAATGTCGCCTCACGGTGCTCGTGTGGGTTTTCACGATAAGACTCTCTCATTTTTATTTCTCTCATTGCTTGTATCATCTTCAAACATCTGCATCCTCCAACTTTAGACATCTTTGTCGATCGATCAGAAGGACTTGAACACGGTTTTGGGTAGAAAGAATTTTGATCGAGTTACAACTTCGAAACTTTTTAGGCGAAGACATAACATTTTCCCTAGCTTAAACTCTTGGGGAAATGTGGAATTTTGTTGTGGTGTGACTGAACCCTAGGGAGAGGCTTCCTACGTATCCTTTCGGAATCAAGTCGAACGTAGTTCAGGGAACTTTTGTTTTTTTATTTTGATTTTTGTTTTGTTTTTCCTCTGTTTTGTTTTCTGTTTCTTTTGCTTTCCTTGTTCTCTCTTTTTTTTTTCTTTTTTTTTTGTTTCTTTTTCCTCTTTCTTTTTCATCATTTTTTTTAATTTTTCAATCAATTCTTTTTTTTTGTTTTCCAATAACACTTTTGGGTTCCAAAGAGGGTAATCAAAGAAGAGCAAAGGGTTTGCAAAAGGGTTAACGGTGTTTGGGTAGCTAGAACGAAAGCCTTCATCATCCCAGCTAGAGAACATTTGAAAATATATGGAGGATCAATCATAATACCTTCTGACTGCACCTGCGTTGACAGTTGTTTCAGGGACATTTTCTTCGAGCCCCAAGTACAACGCTCTCTTTCGGAAGTACTCTGATTGCAATGCATGGACCTTTCCAATCGGAACCAATTTTCCTTTGGCTATTCCGATTCATTGTTTTATTTTCTTGACGTAACTTTCGTTTGCATTCTGATTCATTATCTCGAAGTCTGAAAGTGTTTTAGGATCTTTTGATTGCCCCTACATTAACAGTTATTTCAGGGATATTTTCTTTAATGTATCCCAAGTACAAACGCACTCTTTTGGAAGTACTCTTGTAGTAATGATGGACCTTTCCATTCTGAACCAATTTTCCTTTGGTTGTTCCGATTCATTATTTTATTTCCTTAACCTAACTTCATTTGCATTCTGATTCTTAACTTGTCATTTCGAAGTCTGACAACGTTTTAGGATCTGGGCGTGAAGTCTGCAAGCATGTCATGTTATTGAAATCTGCGTTTAGCAGAACTAAAAGTAGAATAAGAAAAGAGATATTCGTGAAAAAATGAAATATTAATTCCATTTGATTTGATTTTTTTTATTTTTTTTATTTTTTTTTAATTTAAAGATAGAAGGGTTTACATCGGAAGGTAAGACAATAAATTAAGACATCCGGATCACACCCTGAGATAATCCAGACGCAGAAAGGATAGCAGGACTGGCTATCGAGACTCTCATCTAATGGGGGAACTTTCAGGCTTGGCGACCGTTTTTTGCTTTTCTTCTGTCTCGGCAATGCCTGAAATGGACTTCAATGCCATATCAAATTCTTCATCTTTTCAAATCATTCCGACCGCCGGCCCAGTGTGAGCAGGCAGGGGATTGTTCATCATATTAGGGTCTTCTTCATCCCTAAACACTATTACCTGGACCTCGATGAGATCTTCCACTACTCTTTTAAGAGTCCAACAATCTTCAGTGTCATGCCCCACTTCTCCAAAGTGGAATTCACATCTAGCATCATCCCGCTGCGAGGGGGACTCAGGGTTCGGCCGGTTTGGGGTCACTGGCTGCAGCATACTTGTCCTGACCAACTTTTGGAACAAGCTAGAGTATGATTCATCAATAGGGGTGAACTGATTCTTTTTGAAAGGCTCTGTTGGGCGAGGATTGTATTGGGAAACATTTGATTAAGGACTATCTGAACTGAGGATCAAACCAGGTAAACTAGGGCTTACATTCGGCGGCTCCCTACCGTTAGACAAGGCGTCCCACATTTCCAACATGCGGCGACACAACATTTTATTTTCTTCAGCCGTTGCTGATTCCAGCTGCGGAATAGCCGATGACGGGCTATCCTCAGGACTGATGGTTGGCAGATTGATTGAAGAGGACATCTCTGCCTTTAGATCTTATGAAGGATGAGAAGCTAGACTACCAACAAAATCAACCACCATAACCTGGCTAATTTGCACACCAAACAACCTTGTTAGTTTTGAGACACTTAGCATATAGGAAATCGCATATTGGGATGCAATGCATCTAACAATTAAACGCTTCTACCATGTGTTTGAACGGTTGCATGCTTCATCCCGACCTTCAAATGTCCCTTTCAAATTTTATCTCTCCCTCTTTTTTTTTGAATTTTCTATATCTCGATTTCTTTTCTTTTCTCTTTTTGTTATTTTTGCTCTTCGTTTTTCTCAATTATTTTGTCACTCTTTTTTTTTCACTTTCTTTTCACTCTTTTCTTTATTTTTCACTAAATTTCCCCCCTTTTTATTTATGTATTTTTTCACTCAATTTATTTATGGCTATGATCGAATCCGATGGGGATTGCCTAGGTATCATGACGCCACATGAATCAGATCTTGCATAGTTCGGGAAGATTGAGAATGGAGCAAATAAACTAAGTATTTGTTTTAGAATTTAAGGCTTTAAAAGAAGAAAGAAAATATTTTTGGCTCTCCTTTTTTTTTTTTTGATGTTTTGATTGAAATGTTTGAAAGAAAGACTTCTAAAAAGAAAGACAATATTTTTTGGATTTTGATTTGACTATTTCTTTTCTTTAATTTCTTTTGAATTTTTTGGAAAAATACTTCAAGATAGAGGAAACCTGTATTTTGGATTATAATTTTTGATTGATTATTATTTTAAAATTTTAAAATAAAGACTTCTAGATAAGAAAGAAAATATTTTATTTTTTTGGATTTTTTTATTTTTATATTTTTATATTTTTTTTAAAAAAAAAAGAAAAAAAAGTACTTCTAAATAAGAAAGAAATATTTTTTTTTGGTTTTTTTTTGAATTTGGGAAAAAAGACTTCTAAAGAGAAAGGTAGACTTTTTAAAAAAAAAATTGATTTGTATTATTCTTCTTCTTTTATAGGAGAAAGATTTCTAAAGAACGGAAAAATATATTTTTTTAATTAGTTTTGATTGATTTTCTTTTAAAGAAAGACCTCTAAATTTTCAAAAGAAGTACTTTAACGAAATATCTCTAAAAAGGAATATTATTATTATTTTTTTGGATTTTTGTTTTCCGAATTTTTTTTGAAATTTTAATTTTTGTTTGAAAAAATACGTCAGTAAGGGAAAAAGTTTTTTTTTTTAAGAGAACGAAAAAAAACAAATTTTATTCAAGGATAAACTTTTATTAAGTCCATGATTGACGTTACATTTAAAATCCAACTCAAAATTGACGCTTTCTTGATTGTGATGATGTCTTATAAAATTTTCAAATAACGGGCATGGAAAACATTCAATCACGATGCTGGATTCGAGCCACTTTGGCAAACTCCAATAATCTAGGAATTAGAATGTAACGACCCAGCCGGTCGTTTCGTGTGTTGGGACTCCGTTCTCGTGAATGACTCTTCCCATAGCGACTACTCGTGCCTTATGACTTGTGTGGGCCGGTAGTTCGAGATTCGGAAGTGTTTTGGCCAGTTCAGGAACACTTGGTTCCTGAAGGCTAGTCTATTTAGCTGATTTTGGTTCCGAGCAGCATTTTGAGCAAACGACCTCGGAATCGAGTTCTGACAGCTCCAGCAGCTCTGGATGATGATTTCGGACTTGGGAGTGTGTTCGCCTCGGGTTTCTGATGACCCGGGAATTTTTCGGCACCTGAATTGGAGTTCAGGATTTCATGTGATTTGGAATTCAGCCTAGAATTGGACCTCGTGATATCATGGTCCGAATGGAATTCCGGAACTGGCAATAGTTCCGTATAGTCATTTATGACTTGTCCGCAAAATTTGGGGTCATTCCGAGCAGTGTAGACCCGTTCGGCGTATTGATGAGCCGTTGAAATTTCTCTTGAAATCCTAAGTTCGATCTAAGAGGTTTTGGAGAGTGATTCTTGGTTTGAATGATGTTTCTAGTGTTCTGAGAGCTCGATCAAGTCCGTCATGTGATTTGGGACTTGTTGGTATAATTTGTCGAGGGCTCGGGTTGGCCCAGCGGTCTCCCGGACCCCGACCGGGGTCATAAACCAGCAAATGAGCTGTTGGTGGGAATTTACTGGTGTGACCGCACCTGCGGTCCATGAGCCGCAGGCGCGAGGTTC
>ML250050.1:14075-32732 GCA_005239495.1 Nicotiana undulata | reverse complement strand
TTATATATATATATATATATAAGGTGTTATGTGATGAACAACCTATCAAATGAAATATCTTTGAGTCTAGTTTCTAACGTTTCAAACCGTTCGTCATTTTGACACTCCTACAAAATGTTATTATCAAATTACCAAAGGTTGGCATAATGCAATTCTGCGGCCAATATGCGACCATTAAACTCATAAACTTGATTATTCCGAACGAGCCTTATATTGAACGATAGATGTTTAAAGTATGAGTTTCTTATAAAAATGGTATGGCTTTGAGTTGTATTTTAAATGAAAATTGGTATACCAATTAGATGAGGAAAACTCGATATGCTTAATACTCCTAATTGCTCATAAGTGTATTAAATGTCTTAATTGAGCGTTTCTAGTTATTGATAAATTATAAAGATGTTTGAAAATAAATTAAATGAACTGGGGATATGAAACGGATAACGAAATGAGTCTTGACTCAATTGTTTTAAAATGACTTCTAAAAGTAGAATTTGCCTAAAAGCTCTATTGAGTATATATGGCTAAAATCCCTTCTTCATAGAAATTGAACCCCCATGGTGTCCATACAATTGATGTAAGTTCCAACCTTGATTGATGTGGAAAAAGATATTCCAAACGTGCTTGTGTTGTAAGAATGTATGTGCAATATGTATTTGAATGCTCCCACTATTATATCTTGTCACTTGGGGGTTGTGTTAAAGATATAGAATATGTGTTAAATTGCTAAAGTATGTAAAAGCCCCTATATGCCCACAATTCTTAATTTATCCTGTGTGTACTTAATATCTTAAATTGATAAAAATGTGAAATGTGGGAAAAGAACTCAAATGATGAAATGCGTCCAAGTGCCGAGTGTGATATAACAATTGTGGCCACTAGTGATGAAATGATTGAGATGATTGATGGAAAATGGAATGTCTTGAGTGAGAAGGCCTAGCCGATCGGGCCGTGATCGGACGCCATGCCGCACACATGGTGGTATTGTGATGGAAATTAAAACCAAAATTGAAACAGGAATTGAGATTGTAAAGAATGTCTCCAGTGAGATGACCTAGCCGATCGGGTCGTGATCGGACTCCGTGCCAAAAGTACGGTGGCATTATGATTAGTGGCATTGTGAACTGTGGTATTGTGGATAGTGGTATTGTGAGCTGTGGTATTATCAGTACTAAAGATCTCCCAACTAAAAATATGTATTACTTTCGTATTTTTAAAATTGTTATGTTTCAATTGCGCATGTGGATATTATTGATTGTGACTTGTTGTTTATATGGATTTCCTTTTCTAATATGGTTATTCTATTTTGAAAGATGACTTTTATCTTTACATACTAGTATTATTCGACAGTACTAACGTCTCTTTTGCCGGGGACGCTACATCTTTAAATGGATGTAGGTGGTGAACCCCACTTCATTTGGGGGTCCTTTATCATTTGTTTATCATGTACCTTGTATTTTGAGGTATAGTCGGAGCCTTATTGTCGGCATTTCCATATTACTCTTCAATTATATTTAGAGGCTCTGTAGACAGGTTGCGGGGTATTTGATATTAGGAATTGAATTAGAAATATTGATATTTGGCTAACATGTTTTTCGCTAAATCTATAAACTTGTAACGTTTTGGATATTATGGTTGAAACTGCTAATGGAAACGAAATGGAAGTTGTTAATGAAATATTTTCAGACGAAATCCCGTGGAATTCTGGAAAAGCGCGGGGCGGGAAGGTTTGGAGTGGCTCACTGGGTTGTTTAATGTTATTTTTAAGACGAAGAAGATTCCTGAAGAATGGAGGTGGAGTACGATGGTTCCGCTTTACAATCACAAGGGTGATATCCAAAATTTCAACAATTATAGGGGTATCAAATTATTGAGTCACACTATGAAGGTTTGGGAGAGAGTGGTGGAGGCCAGGGTGAGGAGGTGCGTGTATATTTCCGAGAATTAGTTTGGATTCATGCCGGGGCGTTCGACTACGGAAGCGATTCATCTAGTAAGGAAATTAGTGGAGCAGTATAGGCAAAGGAAGAAGGATTTGCATATGGTGTTTAGTGACCTTAAGAAGGCATACGATAAAGTTTCGAAGGAGGTCTTGTGGAGGTGTTTGCAGGTTAGCAGCGTTCCGATAGCGTACATTAGGGTGGTTAAGGATATGTATGATGATGCCAAGACTCGGGTAAGGACTTTGGGCGGTGACTCAGACCATTTCCCTGTGGTGATGGGGTTGCACCAGGGATCGGCTCTTAGCCCATTTTTGTTTGCCTTGGTGATGGATGTATTGTCGCGTCACATCCAAGGGGAGGTGCCTTGGTGCATGCTATTTGCCGATGATATAGTGTTGATTGACGAGACACGTAGAGGAGTTAATGAGAGGTTGGAGTTTTGGAGACAGACCTTGGAGTCTAAAGATTTCAAACTGAGTAGAACCAAGACAGAATACTTGGAGTGCAAATTCAGTGAGACCCATGATGCAGGCGTAGAGGTTAAGCTTGATGCTCACGTTATCCCCAAGAGAGAGAGTTTTAAGTATTACGAGTGTATTATCCATGGTAACGAGGAGATTGACGAAGATGTCACACATCGCATCGGAACGGGGTGGATGAAGTGGAAGGTTGCTTCCAGTGTTCTATATGATAGGAATGTGCCGTTAAGACTTAAGGGTAAGTTTTATCGAGTGGTGGTTCGACCCGCTATGATGTATGGGGCTGAGTGTTGGCCAGTCAAGAACTCCCACGTGCAAAAGATGAGAGTAGCAAAGATGAGGATGTTGAGATGGATGTGTGGGTGTACCAGGCGAGATAGGATTAAGAATGAAGCTATCTGGGACAAAGTGGGAGTAGCCTCCTTGGAGGACAAGATGCGGGAGTCACGACTGAGATGGTTCGGACATGTTAGGAGAAGAAGCATTGATGCCCCTGTTAGGAGATGTGAGAGGTTGGCCATGGAGAGTTTGAAAAGGGGTCGTGGTAGGCCTAAGAAGTACTAGGGAGAAGTGATTAGGCAAGATAGGCTTAGTAGCATGCATTTCCCTTCATATTCTTAGATTTTTATTACATTATGTGGTTTTGTTCGTCTCAGGTATTGTATTCCCTGTTGCTATTATTTGATACTATTTATCTTATATCTGTCCTTTTTTCTTTTTCTCCCATCTCTCCTCCTTCCTTGATTCCCTATTCTTCTTCTTTCCCTTCCTTAGCCGAGGGTCTATTGGAAACAACCTCTCTACCTGCATTAGGTAAGGGTAAGGTCTGCGTACAGACTACCCACCCCAGACCCCACATGTTTGGATCAAACTAGGTTTGTTGTTGCTGTTGTTGTTGTTTGTATGGTTAATGGAGTACATCTCATCTTTATACAAAGATGAATTTGGTTAGAATAAAATCTAACAGGCATGCTCAGTCGGATTTACTCGGTTGAGCGCCGGTCGCGCTCCTCGGTTTTGGGGCGTGAAAAACATGGTATCAGAGCCTAAGGTTTTAAATTGTCCTAGGATGTCTCGGAGTCATGTCTAGTAGAGTCCTTCTTATCGGTGTGTTGTCGACCACATCTATAATTAAGAGGCTACTTGGACATTTAGGAATTTCATCCTTCTTTGATACTCCAGATAGTGCGATAGAGCTCAAGTTAGGGAGATAATTTCCACTCTATGTCTTATTCTCAAGATGAGTAATCCATGATTTTGAAGCAGTAAGGAGGGAATGACTCCACCATTGAATCAGAGGGAGATTGCCCAAGAGTTTTTTAGGAGAATGTATTGAGCTATGAAGGGATTGGTAGAACCTATTACTAAGGGGAGCGCCCGTGTTCCTATTAATGTCACTGCACCACTAGATCATGTAGTATATCAGTATGGTACCAACGTACGTTAGTGATGTGAAGTCGAGGGGCATCGATTAAGTCATTGCCTTATCAACGTAAAGTCACCAAGTAAGTCACTCCTTAGTACATCATTATGAAAAACTTACTTGTTGTATATGTACATCCATATTGAAGAGGTCTCATAAACATGGTCTTAACAAGGGGTTGAATCACAATACATTGCATGCACCTACTCATTAAACGAGACGCATTATTCGTGAATCTACTCTATCACAAATTCTCTTATTTACATCCTCTTGTGGAATTAGGTTCTATAATTATGTCCTTGAATTGGGTTATAACTCTAGGATTAATACTTCCCACTTTCTTTCCTAAATTCTCAACAAGGGACTATACCTGATAAATTTCTTACAGAATCTATTTATTTAAATGGACAACATTTGCTCACTTGTGCCTATACATGCACCGTCGTAAAGTTTACCTATGTGGTGCCAAGTTCCATGTAAAGAATCCCAATGTTGCGATCCTTCCTAAGCCACTCTTTTTCTCATCGGTGTATATGGCTTCTATGGTTTGAACAGTCACGCTACTCTCTTGCGAGTATCATCATGAAACCTTCTCACTATCTAGTAACATAAGAGAATACCTCAACACCTATCATCTGAGTGCATGTCAATCGAAATGGTCACCGTATGCATAAAGTGTCTCTGAAAATTAAGATCCTCACATTTCTGTCATAGGAAGATCTTGTGTCGTCATCTTAGTATAACCTTCGTGTACACTTGGGATGTCACGCAGTAAGTAGCTCACTTTGTTCCTAGTATTGTGGTTGCCCGTGACACGGTCTTATATTGCAGTTTCAGAATTAATATAGCAGAAACATGTCCATCTCATAACAAATGTTTATTTTCTCTTTATACCTCAACAACATATGTTAATTGTGTTCCTTAGTTAGTGAATTCATTGTGCTAGTTTCCTAACACTTGTTTGATAACCATGAGAGAACGTGTCCTTCTATGTGTCACTATAACACTTCCTTTCTTATAAGGACCCTTAATAGGCTCTCCGTCAAGACCAAATGCACCTTTGGGGGTTATCATAGCACAATGCCTGCTTCTCATGTTTTCCTGTCTTTCATTAGCATCTGGGTACTTCTCAAGTCAAAATCAATGGAGAACTCATTATGAACATCTTCAAACCTTCCATGTTTATTTTGTACTGTCTCATTGGGTTCCGTTGTCTTTACACACTCGACTTCTAGAATCATTGACTATGTCATTTTCATGTGCGGGCTTTGCTATCCTTGGCATTCCACCTCCCTGGGTGGATAGGTGTTTTATTTGTCTTTCTCACGGAGCATCATGTTAACCATTAGAACCCCTCTAACCAATACATGATTTCATCCCAATATTAAGATGTCCTAGCTATGTGCTTTCACTCGTGAAAGGTTGAGATTAGATGCTTTCAAATTTTTGCACATATCATGAGCATATTGATTTGGAAGACAAGTTATCATATCTTTGGTTATCTCATATAGGGTCAATTATTGGGAAGGTTTAAGCTGTTTGAATTATGATAATCTCATAAGTTTTTATCTTCGTTTTTCGTCCCCATGGGCTTGTGGCATAGTGTGATGATCCAATGGGTCATTTTATGAATTAAGACTCCGTTCTAGGCTTATTAATCATAAAAAGACTAATTTTAATTACCTCGATTTGCATGCACATTCCGGGCATGAAACCAGAAAGCTTTTATGTGAAAATATAAGAAATAATAATTTTTAGAATTAAAGTTTGGTTTTAGTTGACTTGAGTCAACATTTTGAGTAAACGGACCCGGATTTGTGTTCCGAAGATCCCGGAAGGTCCGCAGTAAAATATGGGACTTGGGCGTATCCCTGGAATTGAATTCGGAGGTTCCAAGTCTTAAAAATCAATTTTTGAAAGAAATAGTTTTGTTGAATTATTAATGAAATAAAGAAATGAATTAATGTTTGAAATCATTGGTATTGGGCCCGTATTTTAGTTCCAGACCCAGGTACAAATTAGTTATGGTATTTAATTACTATCGGTGAAATTTGGTGAGAATTGGAGTTAATTTGACGTGATTCGGACGTCCGGTTGAGAAATAGTGAACTTTAAGTGTTCTTGAGAAAAAATGATGAGTTTTGAGGTTTAATTCATAGTTCTAGATGTTAGTTTCGTGATTTGATCGCACGAGCAAGTCCGTATGATGTTTTTAGACTTGCCTGCATGTTTGGTTAAGAGCCCCGAGGGCTCGGGTGAGTTTCGGATAGGCTATGGGATGTTTCAAACTTAAAATTTCTGTTGTTTAGCTGTTACCTGGTGCGCAAACAATTGTTCATCGCACTCGCGTTACCCCAATCGTGAATGCGTAGAGTAATATAGTTGGAGGTCATTTCGTTGTGCTATGTCAACGCGTAACCCCTCACGCGAACGCGAAGCACTGGTGGGTTAACGCTTCGCGAACGCGTGTTGGGCCACGCGAACGCACAGGGTTAACTGGGCCTGGGGGAGGAGCCTTGTTTTCTACTATGCGAACGTGACCATTGGGCCGCGATCGCGGAGAGACCAGTTGCTAAAGCTACGCGAATGCGTTCAGGACCTCGTGAACGTGAAGGCCACCTAGGCCTGACCCTATGCGAACGCAGGCAGGCTTACGCGGACGCGATGAAGGACTGCCCATCTATATAAAATCAATTTTAAAACTCGGGCAGAACCTATTTTTCACCTATTTTCGATATACCAAGGCCTAGAGGCGATTTCCTTCACACAAATTCATCCCCAAGGTGTTGGTAATCAATCCTAAACTCTTCTCTTTCAATTACCCAATGTTTTCATCACTTTTCAATCACAAATTCAGAATTTTCATGGTAAAAATTGAGGGTTTGGGTAGAATTAGGGATTCTCTAAAAATCAAATTATGACCTCGAATTGGGGTCGGATTTCGAAACTAATTGCATATTCGGGATCGGGGGTGAATGGGTAAACGTAATTTGGTCTGAACCCCGAGTTTGGACCAAGCGGGTCCGGGGTCGGGTTTTAACTTTTTTTTTATAGAAAACTTAGGAAGAATCATAATTTCAGTAAAGTTACTTCCTTTAGAATTAAATAATTATATTAAACTAATTATGATTAGATTCAAGTGTATTGTAGGTGAATTCGAAAGGGAAAGCTGTAATTAAGTAGTGAGTGGCCTACGAATTTGAGGTAAGTGTTTGGCCTAACCTAAGCTTGAGGGAATAGGTGTTGTTGTCTTATTTGCTATGTGTTAGTGTTGAGTATGACGTATAAGTGTGGTGACGAGTATCTATATGTTGGTGTCAAGCATGCATGTGAGTCTTATATTGTGAGTGTTGTGACTCTTATTATGTACTGTCCATGCTTAAACTGATGACTATTCATGTTGAACAAGACTTATGATGACTTCTTGGTAATTGACCATTGGAGCATTCGCTCAAGTTGAGATTTATTTTGTGAAGTTTACTGTTAGAACTAGATTGGTTATAGCTGATTCCCTTGCCGAGATGTATTTTTTTCTATTTTTGATTCCCTTGCCGGGATATTATTGTTTCCACTGTTTGGGTGAGGTAAGAGTGATAAAGTACGAAGGGTGATGCCGTGCACATTTACATTTACATTTATGCATATGGTGAGGAAGAGTGATAAAGCACGAAGGTTGATGCTATGCACATTTACATATACATTTATGCATATGGTGAGGAAGAGTGATAAAGCACGAAGGGTGATGTCGTGCACATTTACATTTATATTGATGCATATGGTGAGGCTGAGAATAAAAGCACGAAGGGTGATGACGTGCATGTTTCTTTCCTGTTTTTAATTGCTGAAATTATTGTTGATCATTGTCTGTGTTTGCCTAATTGTTTTTCTCGCTTATTATGTTAGAAATTCCCCATCGCATGCTCCCTTCCCATTAATTGCCATTTCTTTTGAATTCCTTAATAATTGTTATTCCTTCTAGCAAGATTATGTAAATATCCAGGTTTTATGTGGTGTCTTGCCCTAGCCTCGTCATTACTTCCCCGAGGTTAGGATCGGCACTTACTCAGTACATGGGGTCGATTGTACTGATACTACACTTTGCACTCTTTTGTGCAGATCCAGGTACCGGCCAGCGTTAGGAGATCTTAGTAGCTTGCATTCACCATTCGGAGACACGAGGTAGATCTGCCGGCGCCCGCAGATTCCTGGAGTCTTCTATTAGTGCTATAGACATTGTTTTTATTATATTCGAAACAAATACATTATTTCTTTCAGCCCATTAATTGTAGTATTCTTAGTAGTTCGTAAAATGTGACACCAGACCCTAGAGTAGTCTTAGAGATACATATTTAGTTCGTGGCTGGGTTTAGTTATTCGTTTATTATCTTATTCATGAAGTTATTCGATGGAAATTATCAGATTTAGTTTATTTTATATTGTCTTATTGTGGATAAATAAATATTCAAAGGAGAATGGCTAATCAAGTTCTAGCGTTGGCTTGCCTAGAAAGTGTGGCGTTAGGCGCCATCACGATCCTTAACGTTTGGAAAATGGGTCGTGACACATAAATTCCTTGTGTCAATTAATGTTATTATTGTAATTTAACTTCATGTATTTCTTTTGAAATCTCTATCACATCCACGTTGCAGGAATCTTACCATATTGAGCTAAACTGACTTTCCTTACACTCAAGGAGGAAACCGGTGTAACATACTTGACCACCTCTCCTTAGAGTTTACAATTGTTGGGCAAGGCATATATGGAAAGGAACAATTGTTACTATCCCTTGCATAACTCGTCACCTCCCAAGAATAATTGATGCTAACGTCTTCATCCACCAGATCATGCCTCCCATGTATCTCATATCTGGAAAGACCCACTTCTTTTAGATCTCAGGATCACGTACATAGTTCCCACTTTATCAATGCGTGCTAGTTACCTTTATGCCTCATTTGTCTAATAATTGATTTCGTCACATGATTAACCATGTCAGCTTTGTTAGTAGTAATCTGTCACGACCCCAAATCCTAACAGGTCGTGATGGCGCCTATTGTGGAACTAGGCTAGCCAACCATCACATAACTATTCAGTTGTTCTATTATAATAGTTCAAAAATCATTAATAAGCAACAAACAAAGTATAAAATAATTTCTTTAAGTCTTTACGCCCCAATAATAATCTAACAGTCTAAACAATTCTCCCAATACTGGAGTCAACCGATCACGAGCATCTAAGAAATGAACTAAATATGCACCTGTCATAATAATGTCTATGAATCAAATACTACGTACTATATGAAGAAGGGAAGTGAAGAAGCTGCGGACGCTGGACAACTATCTCGAAATCCCAAACGCTGATGACAACGAGCTCGGACGACTACTGCTCCGAACCAGTTCCTGGATATGCACACAGGGGTACAGGGAGTAATGATGAGTATGCCAATTCAGTAGTAATGAAAATAAATCACAACCTGAAGTATATGAACACACAACACAAAACACCAATCCAAAAAGCAGTAAAACATCAAGTCTCAATATAATATACATAAGTTCGAAAACCAGTTTCCATGAAATCCCTTGAAACAAGTATATTTTTCCAACATTTCTCGTTAAAACTCTCAGTAATATCACTTTGAAAAATGAAGTGAATCATAGTCAAAACTCAGTAAAATATCATCATAGAACTGCCCCTCGGACCATAATCATCACTCATAACAATATCCCCCAGCACCTCACCATCACTCAGTATCAACCCCGCGGGCAACCTCACTGTCACTCATGCCTCCCATTCACTCATCACTCGGCACTCACACTCAGTAGGTACCTGCGCTCACTGGGGGTGTGTACAGACTCCGAAGGGGCTCCTACAGCCCAAGCGCTATAAACAAGCCACATCATGGCATAAATCACTCTCAGGCACTCGACCTCTCTCATATCATAAAATCCTCACAACATTTGCCCTCGGCCTCACTCATATCATAATATCCTCACAACATTGGCCCTCGGCCTCACTCAGTCAAACACTCTCAGTATGCCACTCGGGTCATGAATAAAACGGGGTTCTCGACCCAAAATAGTATTTCATTTCAAGAAATAGTAATATCATCAAATAAGAGTGTCAACAATTTCACAAGAAAGACTGAGTGAAAAATCATAGTTTCAAAATAGTGAGAATATCATTAAAAGGGGTAAAATCAGATCGGCACTAGGCCCAAAACATGGCTTAAAACCCCATTATATCAAATCACAGTAGTACTATACAGAATAAGCTTTAAAAGCAATTTCGCAACTCAATAGCTGCCTAAAAAGGTACATTTTGCCAAATTTCCAATTCGTGCACGCCCCACACTCGTCATCCAGTGTGCGCGTCGCTCCAAATCCATGAAAGGATGTAAAGTCCGGGGTTTCATACCCTCAGGACAAGATTTAAAGACATTACTTACCTAAAACTAGCCCGAAAACTATCCCGCAACACGCTTGCCTTTCGAATCAACTTCCGAGTGCTCCAAATCTATAAAGACCAGATTTTTCTCATCAAATTATGCTAAGGGAATGAATTCCAATTGAAAAATACCAATTTTAGAACAAAACCCGAAATAAGCCAAAACCCGACCCCTNCAAGTTCAGATTTTTATCATCAAATTATGCTTAAGGAATGAATCTCAATTGAAAAATACCAATTCTAGCACAAAACCCGAAATTAGCAAAAACCCGACCCCTGAGCCTGCGTCTCGGAACTCGATAAATTTTATACCAAAATGTTCTTCATCAACTCACGAGTCCGTACATATAAAGAACTCTAAAATCGGAGTTCGTTTGACCCCTCAAATCATCTCTCAAATGTCTCATATTCTCGGGCCATAATTCCATCTTTTTCTACTGATTTTCATGAATTAAACATTGATATTTTGATCCTTAATCACATATAATCAAGTATTAGGGTCCAAAATCCTTACCTCTATAAAGAACAATGATTTCCTCTCTTAAAAGTCGCCTAAGAAGCTTCTTCCCGTTCAAAAATGGTGGAAAAGTGGGTATTGGTCGCGGAGGGTTTATTTAAATACTGCCCATGTCTTTACTCATCGCGATCGCGGGACCCACATCGCGATCGCGAAGCACAAATTTCCATCTGCCCAAATTACCCTCTGCGATCGCGGCTAGAACTATGCGATCGCAGTTCCTTATGACCTGTACCTACGCGATCGCTAACCATCGACCGTGTTCGCGAAGAACAAACGCGTGACCTCCTGGCTCGACCTGCTAACCCTACGCGATCGCGACTTGTCCCACGCGATCGCACTGAATAGACCTCCAGTGCTACGCGATCTCACCCCACACTCTGCGATCTCGTTGAACAATTTCCTCCTGGCCTCACTCCACTCCACGCGATCGCGGACCTGACCCTGCGATCACGAAGAACAAATTCACCCTGGCCACCAACAAGCCTACGCGATCACGAATGAATCCCTGTGATCGCGTACAAGGACACCAGCAACAGAACACCATATTTTTCAGCATACTCCTAAGGCCAAAAATGTCCGTTAACCATCCGAAATAAATCCCGAGCCCCTTGGAGCCCTAACCAAATATACCAAAATGTCCTAAATGATCATTCAAACTTAGTTGCACCCTCGGAACACCAAAATCACCTCGGATTCAAGCCTAAGAACTTTAAAGTTTCTAAAATCCACCAACGATGCCGAAACTATCCCACACAACTCCGATTGACCTGAAATTTTGCAAACATATCCAAAATGACATTATAAATTTGTTCCCCTTTCCGTAATTCCATTCCGACCCCGATAGCCTATTTTCCACTGCCGACCGGAAATAACCAAAAACTATCTTTCGACAATTCAAGCATAATTCGACACCGGACATCACAAAGATATTCCAAACACACTCCTAAGTCCCAAATCACCTAACGAAGCTATCTAAGCCATAATATCTGCATTCCGAGGACGTTTACCAATAAGTCAACTCTCAATTGACTTTTCCCACTTTAAGGCTATTTTAAAAGACTAAATGACTAAATTCTCACTACAACCATTCCGATTCCGAGCCTACCAACTCTAACACCTCATAAACAGTATAACCAACCTATGACAAGGCAAAAAAGGAATAATAATGAAATTTCTACGGAACGACCGGCCGGGTCGTTACATTCTCCCCCACTTAAACACACGTTCGTCCTCAAACGTTTCTAGAGTTGTTTCACACACCACCAAAATTGATGTGTAACCTACCATGCACATATTCAGAGGTGATCCTACATGACCCTACCCCATATAGGTCTAAGAGCACAACACAGTTGAAATTTTGAAGTCCAATCGTGACCCATAAACCTTAGAACAAAATTTCCACTTTCGAAATAATGTACAAGATCAAATTTCCACGACTATAAGATGAAATAGTTTGAACACGCTGTATCAAGCCATATTCGTAACCCAAGATGAAATACCATGATACACTGCATGACTCAAGCACTCATGTGATAACTCCTAATCAATATGGCCGCTCAAAACAACCCAAAATCGGTACATATCCTCTTATAAAGCAATGTCTCGATCTAACACTCCCATATACTACCGATGATGAAAGAAACATGTAGAAACCAACAATCATTCGTCCGATCAATATTAATAGCATCCAGAGCCATAATTTGTACAACTTGTGCACTCAATAACAACATACATCATCTACTGGTACAAAAGAACTTGCTACAGATAAACATAAGGGTCACACACCTCAAGACAACTCGTAGGAGATACCCCTACCTGCTTAACCTCAAAATGTTATCTCCCTACACACTTCTGAAAATCATAGCCATCACGAAATTACTATACCTTCCTACATTAGAACACAACCACTGCCTGCCCTTGAGACATCACAATAAGCGGTATAAGAACTTGAAGCTGATGGAAATACTAACACTGGAGTTGTGGTCAAGGAAATCTTGAGCTTCTGGAAGCTCTACTCACACTCGTCTGACCACATGGATACCTTTACTGGACACCACGTGTCCCAAGAATGATACTGAACTGAGCCAAAAATTCACACTTGGAGAACTTCGCACAATGCTTCTCCTCCCTATATCCTCGTAATACCATCATCAAATGCTGAGTATGCTACCCCTGGCTACGAGAGTACGACAAGATGCCATCAATGAACACAATAATAAAGGAGTTATAACACGACTAAATATATTGTCAATCAAATACATGAACGATGATGGGGCGTTGGTCGGCCCAAAATACATCACCAGGAGCTCAGAACACAACAAGAAAATCCACTCCACTCCATAACTACGCTACACGAGAGGTCATTCAATACACTCACAGCTCAAAGACATAATTTAACTCAATACAGAAGTCAATTACTCGATGGTTCTTGCTACATCTCCCGCTAATCCATTCTGGTCACAATCAAACAACTTGAATACATCTAACTTATCTAATCACACTCAGCATGTAGTCATCTAGTCACAAAGTCCCCTCAATAAGGGCACCATACGGACATATAAGTCCCCCAACACATGTGCTCACACAAACGAAATCTTAGCACTCAAGCCACAAACAAAACTCGGCTTCAAGTCCTTCCGACTGGCCCATTATCAACATGCTAAAAATCACAACTCACCCATAGAAGTCACAAGCCGACAACGCACAACTGATACCAAGCGCTCGCGTGCGCATTCGAATACATGAAAGGAATTCAAAGAGTTACGCTTTTGGCTGAACAAATGGATTCGCACGAATAGAATTCAAGAATGTGGGATGTTTCCTAAGGGTTATGCAGCCTCTCGAAGATAATTACAGACGTCTTCGTACCGATCCGCAAGACTCTACTAAACCTGCTCATGATCGTTGAGTCCTATGTAACCTAGAGCTATGATACCAACTTGTCACGACCCCAAATCCTAACAGGTCGTGATGGCGCCTATCGTGGAACTAGGCTAGCCATCCATCACATAACTATTCATTTGTTCTATTATAATATTTCAAAAATCAATAATAAGCAGCAAACAGAGTATAAAATAATTTCTTTAGGTCTTTACGCCCCAATAATAATCAAACAATCTAAATAATTCTCCCAAGACTGGAGTCAATCGATCACGAGCATCTAAGAAATGAACTAATTTTACACCTGTAATAATAATGTCTATGAATCAAATACTAAGTGCTATATGAAGAAGGGAAATGAAGAAGCTGCGGGCGCTGGATAGCTACCTCGAAAGCCCAAACGCTTATGACAACGAGCTCGGACGACTACTGCTCCGAACCAGTACCTAGATTTGCACACAGGGGTGTAGGGAGTAATGATGAGTATGTCAACTCAGTAGTAATGAAAATAAATCACAGTCTGAAGTATATGAACGCACAACACAAAACACCAATCCACAAAACAGTAAAACATCAAGTCTCAATACAGTATTCATAAGTTCAAAAACCAGTTTCCATGAAATCCCTTGAAACAAGTATATTTGTCCAACATTTCTCAGTAAAACTCTCAGTAATATCAATTTGAAAAATGAAGTGAATCATAGTCAAAACTCTGTAAAATATCGTCATAGAACTGCCCATCGGGCCATAATCATCACTCATAACAATTTCCCTCAGCACCTCACCATCACTCAGTATCAGCCCCACGGGCAACCTCACTGTCACTTATGCCTCCCAGTCACTCATCACTCGGCACTCGCACTCAGTAGGTACCTGCGCTAACTGGGGGTGTGTATAGACTTCGGAGGGGCTCCTACAGCCCAAGCGCTATAAACAAGCCACATCATGGCATAAATCACTCTCAGGCACTCAGCCTCTCTCATATCATAACATCCTCACAACATTGGCCCTCGACCTCACTCATATCATAACATCCTCACAACATTGGCCCTCGGCCTCACTCAGTCAAACACTCTCAGCATGCCACTCGGGCCATGAATAAAACGGGGTTCTCGACCCAAAATAGTATTTCATTTCAAGAAATAGTAATATTATAAAATAAGAGTGTCAACAATTTCACAAGAAAGACTGAGTGAAAAAACATAATTTCAAAATAGTGAGAATATCAGTAAAACATCCCCCAAGGGGTTAAAACAGAACGGCACTAGGCCCCAAACATGGCTTACAGTCCCATTATATCAAATCATAGTAGTACTATAGAGAATAAGCTTTAAAAGCAATATCGCAACTCAATAGCTGCCTAAAAAGGTACATTTTGCCGAATTTCCAATTCGTGCACGCCCCACACTCGTCATCCAGTGTGTGCGTCACTCCAAATCCGTGAAAGGATGTAAAGTCCGGGGTTTCATACCCTCGGGACAGGATTTAAAGACATTACTTACCTTAAACTAGCCCGAAAACTATTCCGCAACTCGCTTTGATCTCGAATCAACTTCCGAGTGATCGAAATCTATAAATATCAGATTTTTCTCATCAAATTATGCTGAGGGAATGAATTCCAATTGAAAAATGCAAATTTTAGCACAAAACCCGAAATTAGCCAAAACCCGACCCCCGGTCCCACGTGTCGGAACTCGACAAATTTTATACCAAAATGTTCTTCCTCATCTCACGAGTCCGTACATATAAAGAACTCTAAAATCGGAGTTCGTTTGACCCCTCAAATCATCCCTAAAAGGTCTCGTATTCTCAAGCCATAATTCCATCTTTTTCTACTGATTTTCATGAATTAAACATTGATATTTTGATCCTTAATCACATATAATCGAGTATTGGGGTCCAAAATCCTTACCTCAATAAAGAACAATGATTTCCTCTCTTAAAAGTCGCCTCAAAAGCTTCTTCCCCTTCAAAAAAAGTGGAAAAGTGGGTATTGGTCGCAGAGGGTTTATTAAAATACTGCCCATGTCTTTATTCATCGCGATCGCAGGACCCACATCGCGATCTCGAAGCACAAATTTCCATCTGCCAAAAATTACCCTCTGCGATGGCGGCTAGAACTATGCGATCGCAGTTCCTTATGACCTGAATCTACGCGATCGCGAACAATCGACCGCGTTCGCAAAGAACAAACGCGTGACCTCCTGGCTCAACCTGCTAACCCTATGCGATCGTGACTTATCCCACGCGATCGCACTGAATAGACCTCCAGTGCTACGCGATCGCACCCCACACTCTGCGATCGCGTTGAACAATTTCCTCCTAGCCTCACTCCACTCTACGTGATCGCGAAGAAAAAATTCACCCTGGCCACCAACAAGCCTACGCGATCGCGAATGAATCCCTGCGATTGCGTACAAGGACAACAGAAACAGAACACCAGTTTTTTCAGTAGACTCCTAAGGCCAAAAATGCCCGTTAACAATCCGAAATCAATCCCGAGTCCTTTGGGGCCCAACCCAAATATACCAACATGTCCTAAATTGTAACGACCCGACCGGTCGTTTTGAGATCCAGCATGTCGTTCAGCAGTCGGGAGTCACGAACAACTTCATTTCAGGTATATTGACTTGTTCATATGGTTGGAATTGAATTCAGGAAGATCGGAGTTGAATTTAAAGGAAGATTCTTATTTTAGAAGTCTTAAGTTGAAGAAATCGAGTAAAACTGGAATTTTGAGTAAACGACCTCGTAATCAGGATCCGAGGGTTCCAGCAGGTTCGTATAATGATTTCGGACTTGGGCGTATGTCCGGAACAGGTTTTGGATAACCCGGGAAAAGTTCAACGCATATTGTGAAAAGTAAGTATTTTAAGGAAATTTCCTAAGTTTGACTTGAAGTACATTTCAATGATATTGAGGTCCGTTTGACATTTCGAGTCTGGGAGTAGCTCCGTATGGTGATTATAGAGTTGGGAGCGCGATCGTAAGTGAATTCGAATACCCGGAAGTCAATTTAAGGTCATTTGGCTAAAGATAAAAAACTAAAGGTTTTTGAAGAATTCGACCGGAACTGGAAATTTTGATATCAGGGTCGGAATGCGATTCCAAAAGTTGGAGCAGGTCCGTAACGTTGAATATGACTTGCCTGCAAAATTTGAGGTCAATCGGACGTGGTTTGATAGGTTTCGGCATCGGATGTGAAATTTTGAAATTTAAAAGTTCATAAAGTTGAATTCTTGTGCGATTTGTGTTTTCAGCGTTATTTGATGTGATTTGAGGCCACGACTATGTCCGTGATATGTTTCCAGACTTGTTGGTACGTTCGGACGAGGTCCCGAGGGGCTCGGGTGAGTTTCGGGGTGATTTCGGACCATTTCTAGGCCATTTTTAATTGCTGGTTTTTGGATACAGCAGTGTTCTACGCGATCGCGGGGAATTGGTCGCGATCGCTGTGAGTAAAATGTGAGAAACGGCCAGTGAATCGTGATCGCGGAAAGCCTTCCGCGATCGCGTAGAGTAAATGTTCTGCTGCACTGACTCGATTTTGGAGGCTCATATCTCACAATCTATAAGGAATTTTGAGATGGTATGAAAAGAAAGTTGTATCCCTTTGTGTCTAGTTTCTATAAATGTAAACCATTTATGATTTGGATTTGTGTACAAAGAGTTATGGTGGTTACACTACAGGGTGTCCGAGAAGATGAAGAAGAAAGTTGTGTTGCACATGGGCTGACTTTGCCAGACTATATCTACATATCTATAATGTATTTGAAGATGACCAACACATTAAACTTGTAGATCTTTGAGTCTAGTTTGCATAACATTTAACCATTTGTCATTTGGAGTTGTGTGTGAAAAGTTATGACTATTCTACTAGAGGCTGTCTGGGCAGGCTGGGCAATTGTTCTCCGCGATCGCGAAGCTCTTTCCGCGATCGCGAAGAGCAAATTTTGGGCTGGAAAAATTATTCTCCGCGATCGCGATGAGTAAATACCTGGGCAGAATGATATTTTAGCGGGTTTAGCTCATTTTTCTTCATTTCTTCATGACTATGGTCGGATTTTGAGAGCATTTCAAGGAAGATTTCAACCTTCAGAGGTAAGATCATTCTACTTATTTCTAAGTTAAATACAAGATTATATCATGAATTAGAACATGAAAATTAGGGAAATTTGTGGAAAAATTAGTATTTTGAAGAAAATATAAAAATTTAGAAATTTGGATTTTAGCCACGAATTTAGCATGAGTAATTGAGTAAAATGTGTTATTGAATTAGTAAAGCTTCGGGTAGGGATTTTCTTCAAGAAATTTCGAGGTCCGGGCCAATGGGCCCGAGGGAATTTTGGTCATTTCATAGAGTCGGGCTGAGGAACTTTGTAATTTGAATTGGTTATGATCTATTGAGTATATTTTCATTGAATTATTGTTATTTGAATAGTTGGGAGCATGCGCATCCATTTTTAGTCGTCGTAGAGGCTTGGAAGCCGGTGATGAATCTTCAGAGTGAGGTGAGTCTCCTTTCTAACCTCGTAAGAGGGAAATTGTCCCTCTAGGTAACCTTGTTTGCTATGTGATCTTGTTGGGGGCTACGTACGCACCGAGTGCCGAGAGTCCGTACGTAGTGGCTATTACTGTTTTGTCCGGGTAGTTAGGACACATCATGTTCATTGTTTTTCTCTGTTGTAGCATAGATATGACTTGTATACTTGTGTGATTGGTACTATTGTCTTTGAACGTTGTGATACTTGGCTTGACTTAAGAGTGATAAGAGAATCACGGGATGGGATCGGGCCGTACGCCACGACAGAGTGATGATTGATTATATTATGGGATCGGGCCGTACGCCACGGTAGAGTGATGATTAATTATATTATGGCATCGAGTACTTCGCCACGGCAGAATGATGATTGATTATATTGTGGGATCGGGTCGTACGCCACGGCAGAATGATGATTGATTATATTATGGGAT
>ML250050.1:0-13928 GCA_005239495.1 Nicotiana undulata | reverse complement strand
TGAGTACCATATGGGAGCGGGTCGTACGCCACGGCGGATACCAAACTTGTTTGATTTGTGATTGTTATTTGATGCCGGATATTGATGTACTTGATTATTTGTTTACTTGCCTACAGTTTTCCTTACATCCTGCTTACTTTATTACTGTTGGACCTTAGTGAGTATCGAGTCGACCTCTCGTCACTACTTCTTCGAGATTAGACGGGATACTCACTGGGTACATATATGTATATGTACTCATACTACACTTTCTGTGCATTTTGTTGCACAGGTACCTTTATAGTACAATGATTGACTAGGAAGACTTATACGGGTTGCATTCATCCAGAAGCGTTCCACAGCTACCGGAGTCTCCCTTCTGTGTACTCACATATTATATTTATTGCTTTTGTCCAAATTTGTTTTCGGACAAGCGTTGTATAATTGTATAAATCCTTAGAAATTGCTCATGGACTTGTGTCACCGGGTTCTGGGGATGTCTTGATATTTCTTTTCTGTACTAATTTGGTTTTCTTTCCATATTTAAATTACGGAATTTATTTATTTAATAATGAAAATGCAAGAAGCGGCTTCGATTCTAAAATGTTAAGCAGGAAAGTGTTCCAACTGATTAAGGGGTCGGCTTGCCTCACAGTGGTGTTCGGCGTCATCACAACCCATAGATTTTGGGTCGTGACATAAATGATCATTTAAACTTAGTTGCAGCCTCGTAAAAGCTAAAATAACATCAAAACAACAAAATCACCTCAGATTCAAGTCTAAGAACTTTGAAATTTCTAAAATCCACCAACGATGCCGAAACTATCCTACACAACTCCGACTCACTTGAAATTTTGCAGACATATCCAAAATGACATTACGAATCTGTTCCAACTTCCGGTATTCCATTTCGACCCTAATAGCCTATTTTCCACTGCCGACCGGAAATCACCAAAAACTAACTTTCGCCAATTCAAGTCTAATTCGACATCGGACATCACAAAAATATTCTGAACACACTCCTAAGTCCCAAATCACCTAACGAAGCTATCTGAGCAATAAGAACTGCATTCCGAGGTCGTTTACCAATAAGTCAACTATTAGTTGACTTTTCCCACTTTAAGGCTATTTTAAAAGACTAAATGACTAAATTCTCACTACAACCATTTCGATTCCGAGCCTACCAACTCTAACACCTCATAAATAGTATAACCAACCTATGATAAGGCCAAAATAGGAATAATAATGAAATTTCTACGGAACGACCGGCCGGGTCGTTACATAATCTTCGTGTCCCTTAGCATATAACCTCATGAAATACTCTACTTAGCACATTAATGGATTCCTGAATAATTCCATCCCAATCTTGAACTTTGTTGTTTCTCATTGTATTATATCTATTGGGGATTGAAGGTTCAAACATGTCAAAGAGGAAGCATCACCTTGTGATCACATATATTCGATAGGTAATTTTATGGTCAATTTGTGACAGCACATCTTAGAGTGATTGTTGAAGGTCATCAATGGTTTAGTGTGGTTGTTCGCGTAGAGATTTAGATTTGAGGAGGGTGAGAGGGTTATTCTCAATATTTTCTCCTTGAAGATGTTATGTGTATTTATAATGAAGGTGACATAAGTGTATTTCACATTAGGCTGCACTATGAGTATGATGTTTCCCCATCGTTGTTCTCCGTGTATTCCGTGTTTTTCATATGTGTATGTTTAATAAGGTAGTTGGAAATCCTTTGTGCATCATTCGGGTGGAAATTTTCGAAGGTGATGTTGATGGATAGTTAGCTTATGCGGGGTATCTAGTTTTCATCCTTGTTAGATAAGTTTGGGTGTTGATATTGTTTCCGTCAATGTGTTATGGAAAAGTCTGTAAGTCGAGGAGGCCACTTTGAAGGTCGAAAGTGTCGTGGAAAGAAGATATTTTTGCTTAATTGTATAATAATTGGTCTTGATTTAAAAGGTACCTTCTAGGTGTTATGATTTAAAAATGTGTAGTCCATGTCCATGTATCATTATGATAGTATAGCGCTAGTAATGCTGAGATTAGTGTTATTGACATATACATTGTGGTGCTCTGTCGAGTCGTGGATGTATTGTTAGGATGGTTTTGGTGGTTCTCTGGCAGGTGGATAGGCCTAGTTAGAAAGGAGACGCTGCCGAAATTTCTGAAAAATTTGGGAGTTCGTCAAAATTTAGGGACTTGAGGTAGGTGAGAAAGGATATATATTATGTTAAGTGTTTGGGGCGGACTCTATTTCTCATTTGAGGATGAATGATCCTAAGCGGGGGAGAATGTAATGCCCCGGAAAATTTCTCTAAGTAATTTAGGATTTCGTGGTGCCTGATAGGCTAATGAAATTACCAAAGGCTGGCATAATATAATTATGCGGCCATTTTGCGACCATTATGCGATCGCAAACCTGTCCAGTGAAGCCCAGTTCTGGGCACCAATTTCGCGATACATTCTGCATCCCCCATACTTTTTTTGCAGTCCATTATGCAACCTCCTATCCGATTTATGAGGCTTCTTTTTTCTATTTTCATAACCCGAACCCATTTAGATAAATAGGCTTTGGGGCTATTTTATATTGAATCCAGAGAGAGGTGAGAGCATTTTAGAGAGGGAATGAGGAACCTAACATCCTAATCATCCAATCTTGTACAAATTCTCAAGAATCAAGGAAGCTAATCTCTAGCTCACTGGATTGTTATTGCTAGATGTTGTAACGACCCGGCCGGTCGTTCCGTAGAAATTTCATTATTATTCTTGTTTTTGCTTTGTCATAGGTTGGCTATACTTTTTATGTTGTGTTAGAGTTGGTAGGCTCGGAATCGGAACGGTTGTAGTGAGAATTTAGTCATTTAGTCCTTAAAAATAGCCTTATAGTTGGAAAAGTCAACTGAGAGTTGACTTATTGGTAAACGACCTGGAATGCGGATTTTATGGCTCGGATAGCTTCGTTAGGTGATTTGGGACTTAGGAGTGTGTTCAGAATAGTTTTGTGATGTACGGTGTAGAATTAGGCTTGAATTGGCGAAAGTTAGTTTTTGGTGATTTCCGGTCGGCAGTGGAAAATAGGCTATCAGGGTCGGAATGGAATTCCGGAAGTTGTAAAAGATTCGTAATGTCATTTTGGATATGTCTGCAAAATTACACCAATTGTAACACATTCGTAATGTCAATTGGCGAATGTCATTTTGTAACATACACCATTTACTGGTAAAAAAGAACTTGCTACAGATAACCATAAGGGTCACACACCTCAAGACAACCCGCAGGAGATACCCCTACCTGCTTAATCTCAAAATGTTATCTCCCTATACACTTCCAAAAATCATAGCCATCACGCAATTATTATACCTTCCTACATTAGAACACAACCACTGCCTGCCCCCAAGACATCCCATTTAGCGGTATAAGAACCTGAAGTTGATGGCAATACTAACATTGGGGTTGTGGTCAAGGAATTCTTAAGCTTCTCGAAGCTCTACTCACACTCGTCTGACCACATAATACCTTCACTGGACACCACGTGTCCCAAGAATGCTACTGAACTGATCCAACAATTCACACTTGGAGAACTTCGCACAAAGCTTCTCCTCCCTATATCCTTGTGATACCATCATCAAATGCCGAGTATGCTATCTCTGGTTATGAGAGTACGTCAATATGCCATCAATAAATACAATAACAAAGGAGTTATAATACGGCTGAATACACCGGCAATCAAATACATGAATAATACTGGAGCATTGATCAGCTCAAAAGATATCATCGGGATCTCAGAACATAACAGGAAAACCCACTTCACTCCACGACTAACTACATGAGAGGTCCTTCACTACTCATAACTCGAACCCATATTATAACTCAATACATAAGGCAAATAATCAATGGTTCTTGCCACATATCCCGCCAATTCATTTTGTCACAATCAAACAACCCGAACACATCTAACTGTCAAGCACACTCACCACGTAGTCATCTAGTCACTAGGTTTCATTAATAAGGACACCACGGACATATAAGTCCCCCAACACATGTGCTCACACAAATGAAATCTCAGTACTCAAGCCACATACAAAATCCCGCCTCAAGTCCTTACGACTAGACCATTATTAACATGTTAAAAATCACATCTCACCCATGGAAGTCACAAGCCGCCGACGCACATCTGATACCAAGCGCTCGCGTGCGCATTCGAGTACATGAAAGGAATTCAAAGAGTTACGCTTTTGGCTGAATAAATGGATTCGCATGATAAGAAGNATAACAGTTCACAATTTAATAATAAGCATGCAACCATAACACAAATAATATAATTAAGTCTTAGCGTCCCCATAATATTCTAAACAACCTCCCAAGAACTGGAGTCAACAGTCATGAGCATCTAAGAATGAATAAATCTAACTCTGCTAAACTATAATATATGTCTCAGAATCAAATGCTAGAACTAAATAAGGAAGGGAAGTGGAGAAGCTGTGGACGCTGGACAGCTACCTCGAAATCCCGTGAAATCTGCAACTACAAGCAAGAATGAATACTGCTCTAGACCGTCACCTGAATCTGTGCACAGAGGCACAGGGAGTCTTTATGAGTACGCCAACCCAGTAGTAATGAAAATAAATCATAGTCTGAGTAATATAAAACACACAGTACAGATATACCATTCCACAAAACCAATAAAACACCAAGTCACCATGTAGTATTCATTGAATAATAAGTTCGAAATCAGTTTCCAGAAATCCTTTGAAAACAAGTACAATATCAGTATATCTCAGTAGAATTCTCAGTAAAAAACAGTTTGAAAACGAAGTAAATCATAGATCGAAAACTCAGTAAAAATCTTCATAAAACTACCCCTCGGGCCAAAATCATTTATCGTAACCATTGCCCATCAGGCATCCTCACCATCACTCAATATCAGCCAATCAGGCATCCTCACAGTCACTCAGTAATAGCCCATCAGGCAACCTCACAATCACTATGCCCATCAAGCAACCTCACAATCACTCTGCCCATCAGGCATCCTCACATCACTCATCATAAGCCCCGCGGGCATCACTCAATCGGTACCGGCGCTCACTGGGGGTGTGTTACAGAATCCGGAGGGGCTCCTACAACCCAAGCACTATAATAAGCCACAGCATGGCATAAATCACACACAATATATGCCCGCAGCTTCACTCATATCATATCATCCTCACAACATAGGCCAGTAGCCTCACTCATATCAAAACATCCTCACAATATAGGTCAGCAACCTCACTCAGTCAGACACTCTCAATTTGCCCTTCAGGCCATAAATATACCGGGTTCTCGACCCAAAAACATTGTTTCATTTTCAAGAAGTAGTATCAAAATACTCTGAGTGTCAAAATTTTTTTACAGAAAAGACTGAGTGAAAAATCATAACATATCAGTGAGAAAAATAGTAAAACATAACTCCCGAAGGTTAAACAAGTCAGCACTAAGCCCCAAACACGGCTTACAGCCCAAAACATATCATAATGTATAAATACTAATTAAGCAAAGGCTTAAAAATTGGTTTCGCAACTCAATAGTTTCCTAAATAGGAAACATGTTCCAAAGTTTCCACCTTTTTATTTCAAAACCCGTGAAAGGGTGCATAGTCCGGGGTTCATACCCTCAGGACAGGATTTAAAGACATTACTTACCTCAAAACTAGCCCGGAACTATTCTGCAACACGCTTTCCTCTCGAATCAACTTCCGAAAGCTCCAAATCTATCAAGTTCATATTTTTATCATCAATTTATGCTTAAAGAACGAATTCCAATCGAAAGATATCAAAATTAGCCCAAAAATCCGAAACCGGTCAAAACCCGACCCCCGGACTCACATCCTGAAACTCGGAAATTTTTATACAAAACTTTTCTTCATCATCTCACGAGTCCGTACATATAAAGAACGCCAAAATCGGACTCCGTTTGACCCCTCAAATCGACCCCTAAAGGTCTCATAATCTCAAGCCCTAAACCTCGTTTTTTTCCACTGATTTTTTATGAATTAAACACTTATATTTTGATCCTTAATCACATATAATCGAGTTTTAGGGTCCAAAACCCTTACCTCAATGAAGAACAATGATTTCCTCTCTTAAACATCGCCTCAAAAGCTTCATCCCGTTCAAAAATTGGAAGAAAACTCAGACTGCTCGTTATATATATACTGTTCACACGTTTGACTTCTCCCAATGGATTCCTTGTGAAATTCTAATCAATTTAGGCATTTGAATCACTCAATTTGACCTTATAATGAAGGATATATGTAGGGTTTATGATTTGCAACTAGTGCAGGTTTTTAATACGTCGTCAGGGTCAATTTCGTCATTAACCTGAAAGATCTGGCAACCTTGGTAAAATGGACATAAAATCCTCATACGATGTCCAAATTCGACGAATCTTTTTACTACGGTTCAGTAATTACGATACGGATCTAATACTTCATTCAAAGCAGTAATCGGAGCTCATTTGTTCAATATGATATCATTTATGCTTGAAGAAACGACGTCGAAGCATAAGAAAAACGAGCACGACGCATTCCAAACCTATCCAAAACTCACCCGAGCTCCTTGGGAACGCAACCAACGATACCAAAACATCACATATGATCATTCAAACTTAGTTTCACTCTCAAAACACCAAAACTAATATCAAAACACCAAATTTACATCGGATTCAAGCCTAAGAACTTTGAAATTTCTAAAATCCACCAAAGATGTCGAAACTATCCAAAACAACACCGATTGACCTGAAATTTTGCAGGCACATCCAAAATGACATTACGAACCTGTTTCAACCCCGATAGACTATTTTCCACTGCCGACCAAAAATCACCAAAAACTAACTTTCGCCAATTCAAGTCTAATTCTACACCGGGTATCACAAAATTATTCTGAACACACTCCTAAGTCCCAAATCACCTAACGAAGCTATCCGAGCCATAAAACCCGCATTTTGAGGTTGTTTACCAAAAGTCAACTCTCAGTTGACTTTTCTCATCTTAAGGCCATTCTTAAGGACGAAGTGACTAAATCATCACTGCAACCATTCCGATTCCAAGCCAACCAACCCTGACACATCAATAACAGTATATCCAATCCATAACAAGTCAATAACAAAAATTCTAATGCAAGTTTTACGTAACGACAAACCGGGTCGTTACACTATGAGTTTCAGAAGTGTATAGAGGGATATCATTTTGAGGCTAAGCAGGCAGAAGTATCTCCTGCGGGTTGTCCTGAGGTATGTGACCCTTATGTATATATGTATTAAGTTCTCTCTATCAGTAAATGATGTATGTTGTAATTTGAGTTTAGACCGCTTGTAGGAGTTGGCATGACCATTACAATGGTGGATGCGAGATTTGCATTTGATTTGTGTTAGATGGTTTGGGTCATATAAGCTTATGGAGAATTTAGTTGAACCTCACCACAGTATGGTGCCAGTGATAGTGTATGGGCATCGTGAGTTATTGTTTGTCTTGATCTTTGGCTTTGAGCCAAGTAGGGGATTTCGCTAATGATAAGTTGATTACACGATTATGTGTTGTATTGGTTTCGGTTTGAGGTATGTTGGTGAATCAGTTATGACCTATAGAGGTGGAGTCTGGGAATGACTCGAGTAATGGAATTACTTCGATACAGGTTGTAATGTACTTTACGGATAATGGAATTTATTGAATGATTAAGTTGTACTGGTAAGTGTAGTATGTGCAGTGTAGGCGTGTGCTTGTTGCTTCAAAGGTGTGAGTTACTTTCCTAGTATGTGGTTTGCAAGCGGAGTCAGGTCATTTTGTCTGCCTGGTCAGTGTAATTGAAATTGGCGTAGAGTGGATGACTCTCAAGAATGGTTCTGTCGGATTCAAGGTTATACGTAACAATTGAGGATCTTCAAGGTGTGAATTGGGCCAGAACTGAGATTTACATTGACGGTGTCCAGACTTGTGGCATTTCTACCTTATCATGGGTTCTACATATCAGTATCAGGAAGGTGAAGGTAATGACTTTAAATTCGCAGGAAGTATCTTCAGGGTAAGTAGTTCTAATGTGGTGCTTTTGGGGATATTTTAGAGAGTATTTAGCGGCCTATGAGCCTAAGACGGTCTATTTTATGCTCGGGTTTCGTGAGGTGAGTCTGGATTGAGAATTTCGGTATTATGTCAAGGAGAAGTATCAATTCGAAGGTAAGTCAGAAGGAACTTGGATAAATAGGAAAACTTGGTAGTAGGTTGGATCGGCATGATAAGGGATATGGTTAGTTTTTTGGGTGTTTATGAGGTAATGAGTTGTTACAGGTATTTCGTAGCTATTCTCTTGGGATTTGGTGGCATGCGTAGCTTAGTTGAGTTGGAAGGATTCAGTCTTGACGGTTTGGCATTGTACAAATGGGATTCAGAAAGTTCTTGATGGTTTCTACCACGGTTGGAGATGTATATTTCTACTAGCGTGAGGGCCATGTGATGTATAGTGATTTTGCTTCTAAATGGGATCAATGGAATGTTCTTGGCTAGTTGGGTATGTAGTTGTTTGTGGCTAGGAAGGGAGCATGAAGTTCTCATATTTATCATAGGATTGCATGGCGTATGCGGTATTTTGTGTATAGTGGAGAGTGGCATATGTGAGGTCACGGTTCAGTTCTGGAAGGAAGGTCAGAACTGGCAGTTTTAGATGATTAGGTAAAGGATATCACTATTGGGTGGCTGGATGAGAGTATACATTCATAAAGGACAATGTGTTTAAGGCAATGTGTTTGAGTAAGGGTGCTTCATTGGTGTTACGACACTCCTTTGTTGGATCGACTGCCGATATTCAAGTTTGTTGGTGGCACAGAAGAATTATAGGAGTATCCCCATGGAATGATTGAGTATTTGAGACATGTTATATATTTGAGTGGTGCAGCTGGGGATCAGATATAGTAATTTGTGCTCTTTAGGGACTTCGAGACTGGGAGTTTTCATAAACAGAATTTTTTTGTAGTTGTGAACTACGAGGATGCGAGAAAAGCTAGTCAGGTGTTAGTATATGCCATGATTCAGTCATTATGAACCATTAAAGAGTTATCTACATGTTGTGGATGACTAGAGTTGATTTAGAATATAATTATTGGTAGACCTATATGGGGTAGAGTGACGTGGGATCACCTCTGAATATGTGCATGGTAGGTTACACAGCAATTGTGGTGGTGTGTGGAACAACTCTAGAAACGTTCGAGGACGAACGTGTGTTTAAGTGGGGAGAATGTAATGACCCGGCTGGTCGTTCCGTAGAAATTTTATTATTATTCCTGTTTTGCCTTGTCATAGGTTGGTTATACTGTTTATGATGTGTTAGAGTTGGTAGGCTTAGAATCGGAACGGTTGTAGTGAGAATTTAGTCATTTAGTCCTTAAAAATAGCCTTATAGTTGGAAAAGTCAACTGAGAGTTGACTTATTGGTAAACAACCTAGGAATACGAATTTTATGGCTCGGATCGATTTGTTAGGTGATTTGGGACTTAGGAGTGTGTTCAGAATATTTTTGTGATGTCCGGTGTAGAATTAGGCTTGAATTGACGAAAGTTAGTTTTTGGTGATTTTCGATCGGCAATGGAAAATAGGCTATCAGAGCTGGAATGGAATTTCGGAAGTTGTAACACATTTGTAATGTCATTTGTGTTATGTCTGCAAAATTTCAGGTCAATCGGATGTGTTTTGGATAATTTCGGCATCGTTGGTGAATTTTCAAAATTTCAAAGTTCTTAGGCTTGAATTCGATGTGATTTTGATGTTTTGATGTTTTTTATAGTGTTTCGAGAGTGCAACTAAGTTTGAATGATCATTTATGATGTGTTGGTAAATTTGGCTGGGGTCCCGAGGGGCTCGGGATTGATTTCGGATGGTTAACGGGTATTTTTGACCTTGAAAAGATTGCTGTTTTCAGGTGTTTTGACAGCTGAAATTTCTTCATCGCGATCGCGTAGGAATATATGTGATCGCGTAGGGTTGGTTTGAGGCAGGCGAAACTTGATCTATGCGATCGCGTAAAGAGGGTCGCGATCGCATAGGTTTGGTAGGATGTGCAGTACGGTCGCGTGGGTTGATGTGTGATCGCGTAGAGTAAAGGAGGGCGCGCGAGTTTTGGGGCAGTTGGTCATCGCGACCGTGTGAAATTGTGTGCGATCGCATTGAGCTGGAAATCAGAGCTTCGCGATCGCGTGAGCTAAGCCGCGATTGCAGAGAGTATTTTGGGAAGCTGTGGAATTGTGCTTCGCGATCGCGATGTGGGTCCCGCGATCGCGATGAATACCCACTTTTCCATAATTTTTGAACGGGAAGATGCTTTTGAGGTGATTTTTAAGAGAGGAAATCATTGGTCTTCATTGAGGTAAGGATGTTTGGACCCTAATACTCGATTATATGTGATTAAAGACCAAAATATCAGTGTTTAATTTATGAAAATCAGTAAAAAAAGATGGAATTAGGGCTTGAGATTATGAGACCTTTAGGAGATGATTTAAGGGGTCAAAGGAACTCCGATTTTAGAGTTCTTTATATGTACGGACTAGTGAGATGATGAAGAATAATTTGGTATAAAAAATTTTGAGTTCCGAGACGCGGGCCCGGTGGTCGAGTTTTGGCTAGTTTTGGGTTTTGTGCTAAAATTGGTATTTTTCAATTGGAATTCATTCCCGTAGCATAAATTGATGAGAAAAATATGATCTTTATAGATTTGGAGCACTCGGAAGTTGATTCGAGAGGCAAGCGTGTGGGTTAGTTTGAGGTAAGTAATGTTTTTAAATCCTGTCCTGAGGGTATGAAACTCCGGACTTTACATCCTTTCACGGATTTGGAGTGACGCACACACTGGATGACGAGTGTGGGGGGCGTGCACGGATTGGAAATTTGAAAAAATGTACCTTTTTAGGCAACTATTGAGTTGCGAAACTTCTTTTAAAGCCTATTTTCTATAGTACTACTATGATTTGATATAATTGGGTTGTAAGCCATGTTTGGGGCCTAGTGTTGATCTGTTTAACCCCTTTGGGGGCTATTTTACTGATATTCTCACTACTTTGAAACTATGATTTTACACTCAGTCTTTCTTGTGAAATTGTTGACACTCTTATCGATAATATTACTATTTCTTGAATTGAAATACTATTTTGGGTCGAGAACCCATTTTATTCATTGCCCGAGTGGCATGCTGAGAGTGTCTGACTGAGTGCGGCCGAGGGAAAATGTTGTGAGGATGTTATGATATGATAAAGGCCGAGTGCAGACTCAACTTTCCTTAATTAACTCAACCAAACCCCCCCCCCCCCATCGACCCCTCATTTTCCAAGACTCACTCTCTCTCTATCTCTCTCTGTGACTCTCTAACTCTCTCTAGAAGTCTCCTTGACTTCTCTCCTCCGATGGGCTTTGTTCACCTTCTCCGGCCGGTTCTCTCACCGGAAACTATGGTCCTTTATCACCTCCTGGCTATCTACCCACTTTGCATCGGTACAATGATACTCTGGGGCTCTCAAGGGAACCTGGAGTGGTCCAACTCATCTCCCATGGTCCCATGCCACTTTCCGGCCTCCCAGGCCGTCTGAGTAAGGTCTACAACCTATTCTGGCTTAAGCCGGTGCCGTCTCTGAGTTTCTTCCCACTTCCATGGGTTCCACAAAACCCTAACCTATGTCTTTCGATTTATTTTAGATTTACTCTAGATCTACAGTTGTGATGACCCAAGGGGTCATTTTATGAACTTAGACTCCGTTCTAGGCTTATTAGCCATAAAACGATAAATTTTAACTATCTCGATTTGCATGCGTAGTCCGGGCATGAGACCGAAAAGCTTTTATGTTAAAATATAAGAAACAATAATTATTAGAATTACAAAATTTGGTTTTAGTTGACTTGAGTCAACATTTTGAGTAAACGGACTCGGATCTGTGTTTCGACGATCCTAGGAGGCCCGTAGTAAAATATGGGACTCGGGCGTATGCCCGAAAATGAATTCCGAGGTCCCAAGCCTTATACATTAATTTTTGAAAGAAATTATTTTGCTGAAATATTTATGAAATAAAGAAAAGAATTAATGTTTAAAATCATTAGTATCGAGCCTGTATTTGATTTCGGAGCCCGGTACAGATTTGTTATGATATTTAGGCCTTGCCTGTGAAATTTGGTGAAAAACAGAGTTCGTTTGACTTGATTCAGACACCCGGTTGAAAAGTTATGAACTATAAGTGTTCTTGAGGAAAATAATGAGTTTTGAGGTTTAATTCATTGTTTTACATGTTATTTTCATGATTTGATCGAAGGAGCAAGTCTGTATTATGCTTTTAGACTTGCATGCATGTTTGATTTAGAGCCCTGATGACTCAGGTCAGTTTCAAATAGGTTTGGGTTGTGTTGCGCTCGTTCTTTCTTATGCTTCGATGTCGTTTCTTCAAGCATAAATGATATCATATATAACAAATGAGCTCTGATTTATGTTTTGAATGAAGTATTAGATCCGTATCGTAATTACGGACCCGTAGCAAAAAGAATAATCGAATATGGACATCGTATGAGGGTTTTATGGGCATTTTACTAAGGTTGCCAGATTTTTCAGGTTAATTACGAAATTGCCCTGACGGCGTATTAAAAATCTGCACAAATTGCTATTATTAAAACCTACATATCCCTTCATTATAAGGCCAAATTGAGTGATTCAAAAGCTTAAATTGACTAGAATTTCACAAGGAATCCGTTGGACACAAGAAATTCGAGTTTAGGGATCGTTTGGCACGAGAAACGAGGCAGAATAGCTGACAGAAAAATGAATACAAAACGGGTAGACTTCTTCTTCTTCTTCAAGTTTTCGAACCCCACAGCCCTAGGAACGAATGTCTTCACCAAATATCATCCCCAAGTCATAGGTAATCAATTCTAAACTTTACTTCTTCAATTACCCATTGTTTTTCATCACTTTTGAATCAAAAACTAAGAATTTTCATGGTAAAATTGAGGGGTTGGGTAGAATTAGGGAATGTTATAAAAATCGAATCTTTTCCTCGAATTGAGGTCGGATTTCGAAATTAATTGTATATTTGGGTTCGTGGGTGAATGGGTAAACGTAATTTGGTCCGAACTCCGAGTTTAGACCAAGCGGGCCCGGGGTCGGGTTTTCACTTTTTTTGAGAAAACTTAGGAAAAAATTATATTTTTCAATAAAGTTAGTTCCTTTAGCATTAGTTAATTATATTAAGTTAATTGTGATTAGATTCGAGCAAGTTAGAGGTGAATTCAAAAGGAAAAGCAATAATTGAAAAGTGAGTGGCCTGCGAAATTGAGGTAAGTGTTTGGCCTAACTTTAGCTTGAGGGAATAGAACTCCCTACTTGTTTGCTACGTGAATTTCTTGGGTGTGGTGTATAGGTGTGGTGACGAGTATCTATTCACCACCCAAATCGTTTGTTAAACATGATCCCCTTTTCCCGTTCCCCGCTTATTTGATCATTGTTTTAACTGTTACATGTTCATTATTATTTCTATGACTATATGGCCTTGTTGAATTGTTGTTAGTTATCGTTGTGAATATTTGGAAAGAGTATTGGTTGTCTGAGCTGGTTCCCTTGTGATATAAACATGGTCGAGAGGTTTGGTATTGTTTTTATGAAATAAATATATATATTTTGATATTGCTGTTGGTTTCATGGTTGAGGTTATCGATGAGGTTATAAGAAAAAAAGCAGTGTATTATTTATAATTGTTGAAGTTCGCGTGTTTATTGGGTTTCATTGAGTTATTTCCAATTGTTGTTGTAAGTATGTTAAAGATGCTGGTTGTTCTCATGAGTTTATCATAGTATATAAAGACTGAGCTGGATTGACAACGTTACGTGTTTACTTATATTCTGGTTGGTTTTATTGTGAAATGTTATTGGTTAAAGCTTACGAGCTAT
>ML250047.1:51539-86054 GCA_005239495.1 Nicotiana undulata | reverse complement strand
TTTCTACAGTTGTATCTATGTAGCCGCCCGTTGACACTGTGACACTAGTCTTGGCACACACTTTTTGTAGTTATCGGGGTTGTATATGCATTGGACCTAGCTGTGGTTCAGCTTGTTTCTACGGCCTTGCCCCGTGTCGTTATGGTATTCCGCACTTTCATTGTTGTTGTTGTTCGTTGGCTTGCCTAACGCCACCGTTAGGCGCCATCACGACCTGGACCGGTTTTGGGTCGTGACAATAACAACACGCGAACGAATCCTCATAACTATAGACTATACAAATCCTCAAGTAGTGGTGTAAACCACCATGAACCATCTGGGATCCGCCTACGAATAACAGGTCATAATACTTGAATACTTCCAAATAAAATCAATTACGACGGCCGACAAACACTCGCACTCACCGTCACCAATCGCATGCATAACTTAATCACGCTGAAGGAACTGATCACTGCCATCAATATGCCACTTTAGCCCTGGCTAACCAATCTATTTTCTTCTAATTGTCCTTGACTTGACTTAGAAATAACAACAACTCCAATCAAAATATAATGAACCCAATCTGCACTCATCCCGAGTGACCCTATTTCACGAGACCACGTTGCCTCAAGACCCACGAGCTAACTCATACCTTCGTTGAGTGCACATTCGCATCTTCAACTAGTACACCCATTCCGATAATTCCTCTACGAGTCCGAAATTATTTTCTCCCTTTCCTCCAATGCTACACAGCAGACCGATGATAACATAGAACAATCCAAGCTCCTTTCATAATCCACTCCAGAAGCTCGATACTTAACCATACCACGGACTCGAAATCCTTAGGCACCACACTTTAATTTAGAACCTACTAGGACCATTGTTGAGAGTCACCCACTCTGACTTTGACCCAAACATAATCAACTCCAAGGCTCTTCTAGAACATGACCACTCTCTCAAGGAAGCACCCGGTTGTATCACCTTTCTTTTGAATCACATCTACATGAAGCATAAACTCTAAGTCTTCTCATAGCTTGAACATGAATCGATAAGGCCAATTATAGCACACATTCCTCAAATGCTTTGCTCAAATTACTACTGATGTTTTCTTTCTTTAGTTGTAATAACCCACCATTACGCCGATACTGGAAGCCTCACAAGCAAATAACCATACAATCCAATCGTAGGCGGTGGGGCTCTCCCACTTAGCTTAAAGCTACCCTTGCATAACCTGGAACCCACCGGGATTCTTCCATCATAGTTGACATGATATTGAACAATTAACCCACCACATTCCTCAAAATTCCTTCTGTTAACATTTCATGAACACTTTGAATCTTTAGCATCATTCACATATTCGACCTCTTACTTGATAGTTAGTAAAATCCTTCGCAACAGCTTTGTCAACCACGCGACCGTTGTTCTGCGTACAGGAGATAACACACCTGTGAAAATTACATGTCGACATCTTCCAACACCGCTGCACGGGGAACAATCACTACGACACTAATACCCCATCCTAAGCTCGTTCTCATTCACCAACTGTACCATTCTGTGCACTCCTTATGGACATCTACTAAATGTGCGATTGTATCTTCATATTCACAGTTATATTGCATCCTTCTCCACGTCAAACAACTTTTTTATGTTGCATCTAATCTCCCGCCGTATAATAGCCAATATTTTTAATTTAAGCTCGTGGACCCAATCAATTGCCACTAAAATTCTCAAGTCACTCTAAACTTCCCTCCAGGTGTGTGGTTACCCTGCCACTGAACCCATATGCTACTCTGTCACTCTCCCACTTCGGTCAAACTCACTCCTTTAAGCAACTACTGGGATTTTTGCTTCTTACACCTGGTCTTCTAGAAATTGAACCACCACTTGACACTCCCCACATGTCCTTCCTCATCCTTTGTTGCCCAGTTGCGGCCTTAAATCAATATTAGTATCTGCAGCACTTGAACCGATAGATCGCTACCAACTTCAACCCTTTCCGAAGATCCTCCTTATCGAGCCGTCAGCATTAGAAATACCCATTCAATATTGAACCACCACACCCCGCGATCTCTAACATTCGCTTCTCCAATACTATCTCATTATACCCTGCCCCAAAGGAGAATTGTAAAAGATCATAACACCAGCAAAATTAACACATTCAATCGAGGACGAAGACACCACGTCGTAGATGAAAATTCCACCACTCTTGAAAACTCCAAGTCTCGTTACTTTATCAACCCAAACCTAAACATTTATAGTCCATTTACTTTTCCTCTGCTGGAAATGAAATACTAAATCTCTAAATCTTGCGCTGAGTAAACATCCTTCCAAGTCATTCACTGCTTCAATTCATAGACAAGCATACTACCACTACACCAATACCGTGCGATAACAAATCATGAGCACCATGCGCATATCCTCAAAGCTCTCAGAAATGCAGCTACCGAGCTGAAATGGCGGAATATCCTTCCGCAAGGCGACGCGATAGCCTAAACAACTATGCAGCGAGAAATATCCCGCACTGCATCGGTAGTACCATTACAATCACTCAATTCCTGATTTATAGCAAGCGCTTCGTGTAAGATTGAGTAGTAAGGAAACATAGGCATAAGACTCAAGGAATCAAAACGCACGATGAGGAATCAAGAAGGAAAGTGCTCTTATCAGCCCTGTAGCCTTTCGAAGATAAGTACAGACGTCTCTGTACCGATCCGCAAGACTCTACTAGACTTGCTCATGACTCGTGAGACCCAAGGGAACCTAGTGCTCTGATACCATATTGTCATGACCCAAAAATCCTAATAAGGGCATGATGGCGTCGGACACCACCGTCAGGCAAGCCAACTCTAAATAGTAAATTAAATTCTCATTTTAGTAGTTTTGAAATCATTTGTTTCCATTATATTAAATAGTAAATAATGAACTTCCACTGAGTATACAAAATATTTTTAACAAATTCAAATAAGGAATAAATCCTATAGTCATCCCAGAACCTGGTGTCACAAGTGCATGAGCAATTTCTAGGAAATTTAAAATATAATACAATAACTGTCCGGAATACAAACTGGACAGAAGGGAAAATACATTGCATCCGAGGGAAACTCTATTGGTTGTGGATCGTCTCATAAGATGCAGCTCACCTAAGTCCCCGTACCAACCACACCGCTGCGCTCACAAGGCCACTGTCCATGCAGGTACATGTACATCAAAATGTACAACAAGTATAGTATGAGTACACAAAAAAATGTGTACCCAGTAAGTATCCCGCCTAACCTCAAAAAGGTAGTGACGAGAGGTCGATTCCGACACCTACTAAGGGCCAACAATATGGTAGTATAAAATTCTAATTCAGCATGTTATACAATAATGAAATTCCGAACAAGAAGCAACTGAACGAGTCTTCGCCATAATTAAGGGCTTAAATCACTCCCTTCTTATAAACAAGTATTCACCAAATAAAAAATTTACACCAATTAAATAAAGGACTTCCAGTACTATTATAATATATAAATACCACCGAGGACGTTCGGCCCAATCCAACATAAAAATAAAATGTGCACTGCCGAAGGGTCGAAGGGCGCATACCATAGATGCATCTATTACCCCGATCGCGAATCATTAATGCGACGCGATTAAATATAAAAGTAAAGGATTAACCTGCTCGCGAATCATACCTACGACACAGTTAAAAATAGTTTTTTCTCAGAAAACTTTGGTACTCCGCCATTCTTTTAAATATGAAGTTCAAATGGAAACCTTTAAGGTCTCGATGTTTATAACAATTTCAATTTCCTCCCAACACATTTAGTAACAACTAAATTCCGTTACTTCATAAGGCAAGCAATAAACATAAAGTAATAACTATATCAACACATCATGATGTAGGCCTAAACTACCCGGATATTTGCATAGTTAGTAGCTATGCACGGACTCTCGTAACCTCGTACGGACGTATCCCCCCACAAATAGTAGCACATAATTAATCATTTCACCTATGAGTACAATTCCCTCTTACAAGGTTAGAAAGGAGACTTACCTCGCTCCGGAGTTCCATAACCGGCATTCCACGCTCTTTCGAAGACCAAATCTATGCACCTCGCTCCAAAACTAGCCAATAATTATGCAAACCCATTAATGTATGTTCAATTACTCACAATAATCCAATTTATAACAATTTCTAACCCCGATCAAAAATTTGACAAAATTCCCCTCGGGCCCACGTGCCCGGATTCCAAAATTTTTCAAAGATAAGTTTACGCATAACCTCACGAACTCGAATATATAATTTACTCCCAATTTCACGTCCAAAATCGTGGTCAAAATCCATGAATACCAATTTCTAGGTTTTTCCTCAAGATCCCAAATTTCTACTAATTTCTATGTCCAAATCCGCATATAATCATGTATTTAACTCAAACACTAGCATAGATCACTTACCTCATGCTTGGTGGTAAAAATGGCACCTCAAAGTTGCTTCAAAATCAGCTTCAATGGAAGTAATGGGGTTGAAATGAACAAAAACCCCGATTTAAAGAACCTCACTGCCTCCAGCATTTCTGCACCTACGGTCACTTGACCGCTTCTATGGTTCCGCAGGAGCGGCCACACTACCGCATCTGTGGTCCTTCACCAAGCTGCCCCTTTCCGCTTCTACGCCTCACCTACCGCAAGTGTCGTCCCGGTTCTGCGGAAAGATGACCGCATATGCGGTCCCAGCCTAGCCCATCCACTTTCGCTTCTGCGGCTCCGCACCTGCGGCCAAAACCTCACATGTGCGGTTACACAAGATACCAGCAGCCTTAGCCTTTCTCAAATTCCAAATTCGATCTGTTAACCACCCGGAATTCACCCGAGGCCCCTGGGACCCAGTCCAATCACACAAACCAGTTTCAAAACATAATGCGAACCTGCTCGATGTCTCAAATCACATCAAACAACGCCAAAATCATGAATTGCACTCAAATTCGAGCTTAATGACTCTAGAACTTCCAACTTCAACATTCGATGCCGAAACCTATCAAATCACGTCTGATTGACCCCAAATTTTGTACACAAGTCACATTCAACATTATAGACTTACTCCAACTTCCGTAATCGGAATCCGACCCTGATATCAAAAATTCCACTTCCGGTCAAACTTCTCAAAAACCTTCAAATGTCTTTCTTTGGCCAAACGACTCCGAAGTGACCTACGGACCTACGAATTTATTTCCGATCGCGCTCCCAACACCAGAATCACCATACGAAGTTATTCACAAACTCAGAATCCGAAACGAACATTGGTAACATTGAGATGCACTTCAACCCAGACTTATGAAATTCTTCCAAAATGCTAACTTCCACAATAGGCACCGAAACACTCTAGGTCATCCAATACCCGATCCGTACATACATCCAAGTCGGAAATCATCATACGAACCTGCTGGAACCTTTAAATTCCGATTCCGAAGTTGTTTTCTCAAAAATCCGACTGTAGCAATTTCTTCCAACTTAAAGCTTCAGAAATGAGGATTCTCTTTGTAAACCAACTCCAAAACTCCCGGAATTCAATTCCTACCATGTGTATCAGTCATAATACCCGAGGTGAGGCTGCTCATGGCCTCAAACTGTTGAACGACACGCTAGAGCTCAAAACAACTGGTCGGGTCATTACAACAAGGGTAGAAACATACACTTATGGCTATAAATAGCCTTCATTAGCCATTCATTCTTATCATCAGAAATCCTTCTTATACGTCTCTTTTCTTCCTTCTAATTCCTTTTCTATAATATTTAATTAGCAGTACACATTAGATGTTCTTCCTTTTTTTTCCTACTAGATGGATTTGTATATTATTTAATTTGTTGATTCATGTATCCTCTAAATGAATAGAGATGGATTGTTTAATCCTAGGGAAATATTTCGCATTGCTGAAATAGTTTCTGAGGACAGTGTCCATCACGACTCAAGCAAATTCGTGTATCTGCTAACAAGTAATATTTTTGCAATAGTATAATTATCGTTATTTTCCCGTGTCATTTCCCTACAAAAGGAAATAAACACGAGATACGTTAATTAAATCGTTATCCATTTAGGCCTGCAAATTAAATTAAAGAGCAAGATTCAAGGAACTTGGAGTTACAAGCCACGGACATCAATATTGATTAGTATTATTGTACTTAGAAAACTTCATATCTTTTTCCTTTTGGTCGGAGAAAACCTCTCTAGAAATGAAAAGTTCACCCTTATCCTTTTGGTCTGAGGAAGCAATGAAGAAACTTTCAAAGAAATGACATGGAACTACTATTGCTTTCAATATAGTGTAGCACTTTGCCAAAATTTCCATATAATGCACTAGTATTTCTCCTTCCTCTACATCTTCCAAAAGGTCAGGCAGAGTTGTCCAGCCTAAAAATAATTCTACTACCTTTTTATCTACATATATAGGCTTTTTCAAGGAGAAAATTATTAGTTCATAGAACTTGGATGTAATGAGACTTGCTTTGCTTATATACTATCAAGTCAAGTAGTCACCAAAAGGCAAATTGAATGTGATCAATTTGCAAAAGGCAAGATGGGACACACCAATGTTGGATAGCACTTTGAGCAAACATGGTGATAAGCTAATTCCAACATAAATGGGGACTTGTCCAACCTTTAGATGAAGAAGACAAGTGTCCCCCTTTATTCACTTTACCATTTATAGGTTCATACGAAAGGAGTTGTAATAGAGCGGTAAGTACTCTTTCATCCATAGTTAGAAGTCCCAGAAAGTGCTTTACTCCAAATGTGAGATTTCCTAGCACCAATCCAAATTTAGTCAGGTCTCAATGCTGGTACGGACACCGGGTGAAAACCAAAAAAACAAAACAGTTTCATATGAAAGGAGTAAAAGTCAGCCAGGTGCACTAAGCTCCCGATATGCGCGAGGTCCGAGAAAGGGCCACAGAGGCAGGATTCATGATTTAAATCATGTGGGTTCAGCTTTTAAAGTTTTTAGTATTGAAATCATTATATTTGTAAAGTTATGGGTTCATATATCTACTATTTTTGCAAGTTTAATAAATTTCTACATGTAAATTTTTACTCCGCGTCAAAAGTTATGGGTTCAATTGAACCCGTCGGTAATACGCTAGGTCCGACCCTCGAACTACAAGGGTGTATTGTACGCAGTCTTACCCTGCATCTATGCAAGAGGCTATTTTCACGATTTGAACTCGTAAAAGGAGTAAGTTGAAATAAAAGTTTTACGCTCAAGAACATGATAAGAAGAAAAAAAGACAGTTTTAATATTATATCACGCGTGCTTGATTGTAAAATTGAGTATCCAACTGAAAATGTGATGGTTGTACTGTTGTTGAGGATGTTTCTTTTTTTTTTCCTTGGCGTTTTTGGATGGCAGTCAGATTTGAATTGGGGACCCGTTATACAATGTTACTTCATTGAGAACCTACCTCGTCTGAAAACTTAAAGCTATAGAAGTTTCAGACAAACTTAATTATTTCTTTTATTATGCCATTAATAGTAATTGTTGTTGAAAACTACAAGCATTTTAATTATAAGATAAAATTATGAGTGTACAAAATCCCGATAAGACTTAAATATAGGTAATATAATTAAAAATAATACTTAATTATATTTTTAAGGGGCGTGCAAAAGAGATTTGAGGCATATTTACACAATTACTGGTTTTGCCCTTCATCGTTAACTTAACATAGTCGTAATCTGGTCGGGAAACAAGTTATTCTATGATAAATATTTTTAGGATTAGTTATCCCATCCTTCTATGGGGATAAAAAAAATATTATATTCCTGGGATAATTAATCCCGAGATTAATTATATCATAATTTTATCTCAAACAAACGTGAAATAAACTTATCTTAAATTTAATCTCAAAATTAATTATCTCTTATCTCTCGTACCCAACGAGCATTTACACTACCAATGAATGATTAGTTATTCAGTGCCCTCTTTGTTGACCGAACATACTTTGGTTCCTTGATACTCCAGCCGTCCTAACTTACTTAATACCGTTTAGATTTTGAAAATGAAATTTCTTAATTCAGATATAAAAATTTTAAGTTGTTATTTAAAGAAAATTAATAATTTGAAAATCAAATCAAAGTACTATAAGTTACAAAAAATTAATATTTTAAAATATTTAAAAAGTATATAAAAAATTTGTGGTAAAAAAAAAAAAAACTTATTTGACTGTGAAATTCAGATGGTATATAAATTAAGACGACGGAAGTAATTGATGCTATTTCCCGATGTGTCTCACTAATTTGAGAGCCTCCAAAGGCAAATATCAAAATTATTGATTTTGGTGTGACCCTTCGACCAGTTAGTGACATGATCAAGATGAGTCACTTCAATGTTTTCTCATGTTGGGAAATAATGGCGAAACTAAAAATTTATTCGGAAAACGAAAATATAGATTAAAAATGGCAAAGACGTTGGACCCTAGTTAGGACCATTTTGGAAAAATATTTTTAGTAGGCGTTTAAACATATATTTGGTTGAAACTTGAAAAGAGTTTTTGAAACTATGTTAAAAAATAATTTTTCGAAATTGAAGTTGTGTTTGGACATATATTTTTATTTTAAAAAATTAAATTTTTATTAGTGAAAGAAAAACTTTTACCTAATTTTAGGAACTTGAAAATATTGTTGACAAAAATTGATCAAATTCCTTGAACAAACAATATTTTTAATTTCTTTTGAAAGAAAGTGAAAAAATAATTATATCCAAACGGGAGCTACGATAAAAGATTGATGTAGTTTAAAATTTTGTGAGGTCCGAGGAAGGGTTGTACCCCCATCCAAAAACTAAAAGGGCAGTTCGGTGCACAAGGTATCTCGCATTCGCGCATGGTCCGGGAAAGGATCGTACCTCAGTGGGTATAATGTAAACAGTGTACCCTAATGCAAGCATTAATAAATGCTTCCACTGCTCAAACATATGACTTATACTCCCTCCGGTCCAAAATAAGTGATTTTTTGCATGTTTTTACGCAGATTAAGAAATCCACCTTTTAACATTAATTAGCAATGAAATTGACCATATTAACATTTACTATCCCCTATAAATACTCTTAACACATATTCCAACACTATTTACTCCAATGGCAATGTAGGAAAGATATAATTAATTCATTCTTGAAATTTGAAAAAATCACTTATTTTGGATCACAAAAAAAAAGCCAGAAAATCACTTATTTTAGATCGGAGGAAGTAAGTCATAAAAAAACGACTACCGTTGTTCCAAAGCTCCCTTCATTTGCATAAATTGAATAATTTTCTTGAAAAGTTCAAAAAAAGAAATCCTTTTAGATAAATTCCAACATTTTAGAAAAGGATTGCACAGTTTTCAGAATTATTTGCATGGTATGTATTTGAGGCGACTCAATAAATTCTGTTATTGTCAGTACACATTTTAAGACCGGCTAATGGGAACAAAATTGGGTGTTCTCCCTATGAGTGTGTGCAAAATCAATTGTGGACTAAATAATGTTGGATATCAATTTATACCAGGTTGTGTCACGTAAATATTGTGAACATCTTCATATTACTCGTTTCGGTCCAAAATAAGTGATTTTTTTAACTTTTTTCTGTGGTTCCAAATAAGTGATTTTTCCAGATTTCAAGAATGAACTAATTATTTTTTTCCTACATTGCCCTTGGAGTAATAGTGTTGTAGTGTGTATTAAGAGTATTTAAGTAAGATAATAAACATTAATATGGTCAATTTCATTGCTAATTAATGTTAAAAGGTGAATTGTTAATATTATTTTCCGTATGATACGTCAAAGCATTAACAACCAATAATTAGAGGATTGTTTCTACTTGTAACTTGAATATATTAGGACTCAAAGTATGTCCTAATGAAGCAGAGAAATATCAAAATGTAAATTTTATGTAACTTGGGTAGCTGAGTTTGGGTAGCTGAGTGATCAATCATGTGACGCCCATGACAGAGGGCGGATTGATGAGTGATGAGGGCGGGTCAAGAAGGACTGGCAAACTTTTAAAAAAGGGGTGTACATATCACCTCAAAATGGGAGGAAACTGAAGAGTTTTACAAGGCATGATTGAAGTTCACATGGTACATACTCTTTTGGGCTCGATGATGACGTAGCCTAAGGGACAAACCCGTGAGGTCTGTTAGGCCAAAGTGGACAATACGTGCTATGGGTTTAGATCGTGACAAAAACGATCGAAGAATTATTATAACAGATTTTGGACCTCTCCTACGAAGAAATGTTCTTCCCTTAGCTTAAACTACAGTAAACTAAAGGAGGGAGGATATTGTGATTAGACATTTTGAGGCCACATGAACTTCAAAGCATAACTTGTGCATATATAGTCAAATCTCTTATGGTAAAGAACAATGTTCTTATTTTATCACATAGAAAAGAAGAGAACGTCAATGCTAGTTTTCAGTCGATTGAACTAATCGATTATTGATGCATAAAATATATAGAAGTTTATGCGAATTTGATTCTTGAGTCAATAGCAATTTTGTTGAGTTAACTATACAATGCAAGTAATATAAATGGTGCATCCGATAAAGAATAAAATTTGAAACCAATGAACATAAACGAAGAATGTCTCATCATAAAAATAATGTGAGTCGACAAGTCTTTGTGAAGTTTAGACCATAAGGCGGAACTAGAAGAAAACTTTCTTTCTTTTTAAAAATAGACCGTCTTTTGAGATTCTCTTATTTTCCGGGTGAATTTAGGTTTATCTTCACCGATATTTGAGTGTATAGGAATATGATCTCTTTTAGAATATGATTTTTGATTAGACCAAAATGAGCAATCTTGTCCATATGTGTACATTGAATAGGAGACGTACTGAAGACTGAAGATATTGAAGAACATTGACAATATCATAATTATTGGACTTGTTATATAAGGTGCCAATATTAGATGAACCAAGGAGCAATTTGATAAAAGTTTAAGGAGTTTAATGTCACTTTTAAATTTCACAAGTGGCATTCTTGCTTAGAAACCCCTAAATAGTTGTTTTGGTCATTAACATCTACTTATCCACATGCGTTAACTTTAGATAAAGAATTACACCTACAATTTGGAAATAAGCGATACTTTTTTTTCTAATAATTCAAATTTAAAAGGGGTTTCTTAAGATGTTTGTTATGAAGCCCAAAAATAATGTTAATGTGAAATTTAGATAATTAAGAAGAGTCATTGCGTTAAAGAATATTTGTAATTACTTGATGAAATTGTTAAAATATTCCTATTAGTAAGCTACTTGTTGGTGTTATTTATACTTTATAATGCAAAGTCAAAAGATTTTTTTGTAGTCCCTTTTTCTTTCTTTACTTCTTTGTTTTTTATGAAAGACAATGTGTCCCTCATTGATTGTGGAAAGTCTTTTTCTTCATTTTATAATGAATTACTCTTTCGTGAGGCCTAATCCAAATACAACCATGATTCTTTCTCTTTGAACAGGATATTGTTACGTCCAATTTATTACTTTGTAACAGTCATGATTCTTCTTTGTGAATAATCCAACACAGAAAAACACTTTCATCTTCTTTTCTACTTCAACAGAATTCTGGGCAATTGTTTTGTGCAAATTCCAAACTTCCATCCACGAGTGCAAGTGTTTGGAGGTGTTGTGGAACCTTTGGGAGCGACCGGTCTTAATGATTTGCACCAAGTCGGGCCGAAATCACTTTTAAGGCAATAGCTTGCCACGGCACTATATTTTTCGTGAAATTGTTCCTTGTCAATATTATCTATTATTTTTCCTACGCTACTAAATGTATTATGAGATGATATGACCACCACAACATAACTAAAGTAACAATTACCTCTCCAATAGCCTAATCCAAGATACAATAAATATTATCATATTTCGAACGAAGGTATTTTATGTTTATTATTCTGAATAGTGTAATATCCTAAAGATGTGACAATTAATTGATAAAAATATTCTTAAGAACTCTCAGTCTCAACTTTAAAATACTACTCTGCGGTTATACTGCTTCTAAGTGAATAAAAGAATAACAAGATAGTGTGATTAGACTCTTTTAGGTGACATGAACAGAATTTCACCATGCTGTGATTCCTCTATTTTTCTTTTCCTTTCTGAAACATGTAGAAGTTTGAAAATAATTGTGTGCTAAAAGCATGTGAATTTGACTCATTGCAACTTTCGAGTACAAGAGGCGGATTTAGAAGTTAAATTTTGTAGATTCTAATTTTTAAGATAGTGACATTAAATGTTAATAATTAATTTTAAATTTAATCTTTTATATATTTAATAATTTTCTTAATACAAATAAAAGTTTTGACTAAAGCTACTAATTTCGCCGAACCATACTCAAACCTTCTAGCTATATCGTAAAAATTGTACGGGCTAGCCAGTTTTCGGACTGATCATTCAAATATAGCCAGCGTTTGCGAAATCATTGAAAAATAGCCACTATTTTGCTGCAATAGAGACCGGTCCAGCATAATATACTGGAGTTGGTGCACCTATGTATGAACTTCTAGAATATTATGCTGGAACTCCAACACGCGGAAAATTCCAGCATAATATACTGGAGATTCGAGCACCTGTGTATGAACTTCCAGCATGTTATACTGGACCGGCATACTTTGCTAGAACTCCAGTATATTACGCTGGAGTTCTAATATGCTTATGCTGGAACTCCATTATATTACGTTGGAGTTCCAGTATACTTATGCTGGAACTCCAGTATACTTATGTTGGAACTCCAGTATAATATGCTGGAGTATTTTCCGTTTTTGAACAGTATTTTTGTTCAGATTTATCTTTACATGAAAAGTGGCTAAATTTCGATTACTTTTGAAAGTGTGACTATTTTTGAATAAGCACTTGTAAATCTGGCTATTTTTGAATTTCTCCCAACTATGTCCCAACAAGCGTAATGGTTCTTGATATTCTAATATGTACATCAGAAAATGGCTATCTGGAGTTACGATTGGCTCGATACAAATAGTTATAGTAACTTTTTTAATTATTTTCTGTATTAGAGAAATTTTACTTCTAAGTACTTATTCTTAGTTTATGCATAACCTTATCTACTATTGTCTTTCATTTAATAAACAATTCTCCAATAATTATGCTCATAATCGTATACCTGAGTGTACTTCTAAAAAAAAAAGAGTGATTTATATTTGACAACCCAACATTAACCTTTTCTTATCCATCTCACGGGGAAAAAAAAAGTTGGACTTATTCTTTGGTGGTGACTCGTGCACATGGGCTAGAGATGGCGGACATTAGTTTGCCAAGTATTTGCCAAACTAACAAGGTTATGAATTAGAGTAAAGGACTCTGGTTTATTGTAGGTTTCAGGTTAACCAAGACATGAGTTTATAGACCAAATTAACCACTATGACATGACTTTTGGGTCGAATGGTCAACTTTGCAACATCATTCTTCCGCTTGATGAGGCAGAAGGTATTGGTTTTTATGCACAAATAATCAAGAACTTAAATGGCAATGCTCACAACCTACTGCTATACGCATGAGCATTAAAGTTCGCACAGCTCATAATTAGCTGAATGAGCTCGTTCAAGCAAGAGCAGTCCATACATTGTAGTTAGCAAAAGAGGTCATCCCCTCCAAACCATACAAACACAGCGCAAAACATCCGTAACAATAATGATATAGCAGTGGAGGCCGCTATACATGCCCATAGGAGCTGAGCCTAATGCAAAGCTCCACATCACACAAATACAACAGCTCTCAACAACAACAAACCCATTATGTTCCCACCAGGTTGGATCTGGGGAGGGTAGTCTGTACCTACCTAACATAAAAACACCAAGCGAACGTCTAACTAGAGAAAAGGCATGAGAACAACTCTCACAGTTCCATCCCTTGATCTGTCAACAATGAGCCTAGTCTAACTAGCTAGTTTCGTCATCTTTCTTCCCTAGTCTCTCCACAAATTGCCAAGTAAAATTATGAGACGAAGCTACCCACCCACCCACCACCCACCACCACCACCAGACAAAAAAAAACAGGAGGTTCCACCTTCTACCTCCCTCAGTCCCTCTTCACCATCAAGCTTCCAGCTGAGCATCTGAGCCCAAAACCTTCTACCTCACCTAAGTTCAGCAGCTTCACCTGAGCTCTTATCTATAGGTAAAAACATGCCATCACCTGTCAATTAAGCAATAACAATTGATTGAATCCCAAAGCTACTGCATTATTCAATATATAGTTAAAAGTATCACGGTCTCAACTCTAGAAAGTTTGACTAACACATGATATAAGACAGTTTTCTTAACCTCCTATAACAGTTACCTCTCATCAGATAACGAGAAAAGTTGTGTTATATTCATCAAGCATTTGGGCAACAAAGATGATCATATATCATATTTTAAGCAGTTGCTTGAGACTTTTCAGATTCCTGCTGTTGCTTCCACTGCTCTGGAGTTAGAGCTTTTGTAATAGAGAGAGCATGGATTTCCTTCATCTCCTCAGCCAGCGCACCATTAACCAGTCGGTGCCTCTCCAGCAATCTTTTGCCTTCAAATTGTTCCGTCACAATGGCAATCGAGAATTTTGCACCACATCTGAAAACAAGAACAAGAATTCTATGTCGGAAAAGAGAACCAAAAAGGCATGGGACTTTAAAAGCAGCTTTGTAGTTCTCAATCACTCCATGCCTCGGAACTTACCCCCCAGATGTATCAATCACTTCCTGACAAAAGAAAAAAAAGGAAACAAAACAATGCTTAGGGGATATTACTGGGCAAAAAGAATCGAATAAATAAACATATGAAGGTTTTTGAGGTGTTTGAAAGAGAAATAAAACACACGAAGTAATGCCTGAGTGCTTATCCTCCTTAAAGAACAGATTTAATTGCCACGTGCATTTTAATGTGTGGAATTCTAATAAACTACCCCTTCTACATCCCATTTAGGACTCCAACTTAAAAATAATTAAAAGGTAACATCTTGGTTAGTGGATTAGAATAAGTGATTCTTAAGATAAATACTTTAAAACAGAGTACTAATGCTGATGAAATATGTGTTCATCTGATGGCATTGAAATGCAAAATTCTGTTAGAAGCACTAAAGATTGATAAAGTTTTACAACAAATTAAGATCATCTACATATGACTAACAACAACAACCACCCAGTATAATCCCACAAGTGGGGTCTGGGGAGGGTAGGATGTACGCAGCCTTACCCCTACCCTTCCAAGGTAGGGAGATGAGACTGTTTCCGATAGACCCTCGGCTAAAGAAGGTGAAGGAAGTCCTGAAAGCAAGTGATAGCAAGACAAATAAAATATCAAATTTGATTCAATGGATTCACATCCCACAAATCCAAATAATGTCAATAATGCAAGAAATCTGAAGAATTGATAGCAGAAACTGCACCCCAAGGGTGTGGCGTAATGGTAGTGAGGTGAGAGGAGAACCATAAGGTCTCAGATTTAAATCCTAGCGGAGGCAAAAAAAAACATTGGGTGATTTCTTTCCATCTACCTAAATCTAACCTTATAAAAGATAATTGTGTGCGCTCACCAAATTCAAACCCAGAAGCTACCTCATCTTAAGTTATCCACAATTAGCATCGAGTAGGAAAATTCCTCTGGTTATCTAGGATTATATAGCAGGAGGTTCAGATGGACAAGCTCTCTTCTTCTTTTTTTCTCTTTTTGGACAAATTGTAATATTGCATTAGTCTCCTGTATTTAGTTCCCATTCAATTAATTAGATTGGTTACGGCTCCTACCATCGGGGCAGAGGAAAGAAACGGAAAGAGATCAAGTTAAGCAGCATATGTGGTAATCATCTAATGTAAAAGGAAAAGAAAAGATACACACCATGGGTATTGAAGAATTCCTACAAGCAGCATACAGGAAAAGAAGGATTCACGAAAAGACGATCTCAAAAAGAGAGGAACATATACTACGGATTCGTATAGCAAACACAACTACATTGGAATTTGGGACCAAGGCAGAGTTAACTGATCAAGTGTACAAGGAAAAGGCATGGAATTCCATATATCTCAAGAGTAGGAAGTACAAGCAAGAGCATCAATATGCTAGTCCAAATGTGCATATAACAATCTATAAGCAGATGCGGAAAAGCAAAACTCAATTCAGTTAATAAACAACGAACGAACTATCACAGAGAAGGATAATAGACAAATAACTATAACATACCCAAGAAGTACTGAGGGGACAGAATACATTTGTGACTTTTCTAGATTAAAGTACAAATTATTTATTCCATGTGAAGTTCCTCTTCTCCAATTTACAGCTGATCAGTGTCTGCTGCTTATGAGGGACAGGATATTAACTTCAAGATGCTTGCCTCATAAGCCTACATTCAGTTCTAATCTCCTAATTATGCTCACTGCAAACTCATACCTTTGTTCCTTAAACCTGACATAGCTATACGATCTTTTCTTTCGCACTCATTTTTCTTTTCTATTTTAGAAAGTGTGGTTGAAACGATAATGCTTCAAAATAAAATGTTCTTGACGTTTTTATTATGCAGCACCTTTTTTTGTTTACAGATTGGCATACTACCACACTTAATAAGATACAGGAAAGAAGAGTAACAACCTACATGACATATGTCTCTCTTATTGACATAAAGAATAGGTAGTTCATATAGGTACATTCTATGTATTCCCAGAGGCAGATCCAAGGCTTAAACTTGATGGATTCGACCTTTATGGAATTACAACTTAACTCAATGTACTTCTAATATTATGAGTTCAGATCGAATATTTGTTGAATTTTTAGTGGGTTTTCCGTGGCAAAGCTACTGCATTCAAAAGAACCTGTTGTGTTGTCGAGGAGCTGCATCCGCCACCTGTATTCCAAGAAAAAGAGAAACTCTCTCAGGTTCCTCAATGATTTAAGTTTCTCTCAGCTAGACCTTGATATACCTGAAATCTTAGTATGCTGGGATATGCTCTTAAGATAAGGTTTTATTTAAGCACTTTTTCAGTACACACTCCACCAATCAGTTCAGCTCATCCTTTAGAAAATCATTTCAACGTTAAGAGTGTGTTTGGTACGAAGGAAAACATTTTCCGGAAAATATTTTTCAATTTTTCCATGTTTGGTTGGCTTAAATACTTTGGAAAAAAATTTCCTTATCAACTCATTTTTCTCCAATTGAAGAAAAATATTTTCCTTATCGAGAGAAAGAAAACATTTTCCAAAACTCCTTCTCAAGCTTCCCCAGCCTATTCCATACCCTCACCCACCCGCCTAACCCCACTCCATGCCCTCTCTCCAAAAAGGTTTTACTTCCGTCACCACCCACCCACCCCGCAAAAAAAAATTACTTTTCTTTTGTAATTTCAAATTTTTATTTTGCGTTTTTCTACACCACCCATCCCCACCACCCATCCCGCCACATGACCCCCACCCCTGCACAAAAAAAAAATTCTTACTTTTTTTTGTAATTTTTAAATTTCTGTTTTTGCTTTTTTCTGCACCCCCATCCCTTGGAAAAAAATATTTTTTTATATATTTTCAATTTTACTTTTTTCATCTTGCGGTTTACAGGTTTGAAATTTTACAAGTTCCAAAGTTATGAGTTCGGAGGTCTATGTGTTTCGACGTTTACGGGTTTAGAAATTATAAAGTTTACGGGTTCGAAATTTTGCGGTTTCGAAAGTTTTGCGGTTCAGAAGTTTATGAAATTTATGGGTTCATGTTTATTGTATCAAAATTATTTATGAATACTCTTGAGAAAATATTTTTCTTAATTTGCGTACCAAACACCGGAAAATGAATAAGATTACTACTTCTTTTCCAAGAAAACATTTTCTTGGAAAACATTTTCCGTTATACCAAACACACCCTAAATGTTTTAACTCTTCATTTCCGAGACAGGCAATTTGTGACTAGCGATCACAACCAGGAAACCCTCTCATACTCAGAGAAACTTCACAACAAATGAGCTATAGCTCACCTGCCTTCCCTAACTTCAAGCAAATGTACCAAATAAGTAGTACAGGGGATACCATTTTATAGTTTTCTGCATTTCCAAGAATTCAGCTGCAGTCTAAAACTAGCAAGATACCCAGTAGACAACATACTTAAACAAATCTGTGAAGTAACAAGTAGATCCCAAAGTCATTCTCAATGGCTGGCTTTGTCCTTCTCACATGCTACGTATGCTAACCAGAAAACGAAGTAAGCTAAACAACCTCAGAATTGTTTTAGATAATTCAAAATTTCGAAATCCAACTCCATGCTAGTTCCTCACCCGACTCTAACACACTTCCCACACAGATTCCCACATGTGGTAGTTTTCCCTGGTTGTTGCAACAGAACTCTTAAAATATTTACACAACCAATTAAATGAATTTTAATAATAGTGTTGTCAGGGCCAAGTTGTCCGTTGTCCAGGCCAACTTGCATGCTCCAGACTATTCCACAAGGTACCCACTACCTCCCACCAACACAATCAGCAACATGTAACTCTTGTCACCGAGGCTTAGGTAGATGGGAAGAAATAAATCACTTAACCTTTTTGTCTCCACTGATTTGAACCCTGGTCTCATTAATTTTCACCCACTCCATCGACCACTAGGTCACATACTTGGGTGCAATACCAACTAATGGAAATTCGCACCTAATAACCAAATAGCAGTAAAGAGAATACTAATATACAAGCTTGATGGAATTTGAACCTACAAACCTCTTGATCTCATCGCTTCCACCTCAACCATTAGGCCAAGACGAAAATTGGCTATCATCTATTTCTAGTGTTAGAAATTACAGTTTATATCCCAAAGTGAAACCCTACAAAATTTGGATTACAAAGTGGCAAATCCCACAAAAATCAACTTCCTAGTGCAGAACCCCAAGCAAAGCAGATTATAAGTTAACGAGGGCACTGTTTCATGATGACATCCACTAACAAATCACACAAAAATAAATAATCCCAGAAACACTTATTCTCGAAACGTTTGCTAACAAATAACGGCTTCCAACATCACTAGCTAAATACACATAACAAAAACTTACACAGTTATTTTCATATCAGATATTTAGTGAAAAACACCATGGCAGAAACAGTTACTCAGTATCTGTGCTAGTTGGAGGTAGCAGGTACACCCTGGAATTAGTCGAGATAGGCGCAAGATGTCCCGAGTACCACAGTCATCGGGGATAAATGAACTTTTGTTGTTGAAAATACTCAATTCCTTAGTACATAATCACTCATCTAAAACTTAAAATGTTTTCGGACCTATTTTTGCATATCATTTATATATCAAAATTTCAGTATTTGGGAGAATTCCATTAGAAGGCAATATCTGGCATTCTCATTTCTCGCTTAGTTCAAATACCACTCGACAAATTATTTAATTTGAGTGGTAAATTCAAACAAGGGAAAACCCAATAGCAATTCACTAGGTTTTAACAAACTCTAAAACCATGATAACCTCAAGTGCCTGTTTAGTAGAGATTTCCTATTATAACTAGTAGGTAGCTCAATAAATTGAATGAACGCAAAAAATACATGAAGTCTAAAAAAAATTTAAAAAAAAAACACACGCACACAAAAAAATCATACAAAACATATACGGTGTATATGCAGAAATTTTTTACCAGATGAGAAGGGTTCAGCTTTGCCGTTAGAGAAGATTCAAGCTGCTCCTTTGTCACCCCCATGATCCAACCCTCTCTCTAATTACAGTTACAATTGGTTCTCTTCGGTCTTCCTTTGCTTTTTTTCTCTTTTTAATAGAAGGAATTGCAAAAGCTGTGGGAGTATCTTTAAGCTGTGTAGAAAGGTGAGTTTTTGGCCAATATTGTCCCTTTGTTTTTAGGGGTAGTTATATTTTTGGTCCGTCAAATATAACTGGGAGCATATTTAGTATCTTAATTATGCTATGTGAAGCACCTTTAGTCTTAGTGACATAGTATGTTCTAAAACTAACGGTGTTATTCAATATATATATATATATATATATATATATATATATATATATATTTTGTCAGTGACTAAGCTAGAAAATTCAATAAGAGTGTTCAAACGTTTGTCATTGAACTATGTAAGGGTGTTCAAAGTTTATTTTTAATCAATAATAAGTAATATTTCATCTTATATGAAGTATAAGTTTCCGGCGAAGGGTGGTTAGTTGACCACCTTGAAGGAACGTAGCGTCGCTCCTACATTTTGTATGTGCTCCATTTTGTGTGGTGAGACCAAAGGTGCTCCACTTTAGCATACTTAAGGACTAAATATGCTCAAGATTATATTGAGGGATCAAAATAAACCTACCCTAAAAAATAAGGGACAATATTGGTCAAAAATTCTAGAAAGGTCAAATGTTCGTAAATATGAGTATTTTTTGGCAAGTTAAATATTATTACTAGATCGTAAATAATAGACTTTGGAGTAGAAAGGTCTAATGTTCTGACTTATATTGGTTTTTACTGTAAGTTCTAAAAAACAGCTACATATTCAAAAAGTATATGTAATAATAAATAAATTCTTACTTCTTGAGAATACAGGCTCCTCTCCGTCAACATATGTGCTTACCTGGAATTAATAGTTAGTCTGAGGGTGATTTTGTAAGTTCTTGTTAATCCGTAAAGCTGACTCTGTATTGCTGGCCTTACACGTGGTATTCTTTGTGAATTGTAAAGTTGAATACATATCATCTCTTCCGTCTTCTTCCTGTGACTTTTTTGTTTCTCAGGTTCTTCCTCTTTTTTTCTTCTATTTCTATCACTATTCACTTTTGTCAGAGGTATGTCTTTCCCAATTTTTTGATCTTACTAGCTAGTGATATATATTGTTTATATTTAATTATTGTATATGGAAGATTATGCATAGGATTAATTTTATTTTTAAGTTAATACTGAGATTTTAAATCCAATTTACTTTTATAATTTTTGATTTTATGGTTAAATTATTCATTTTGTGCTTCTTTCACCTTTCATGGCATGTCAGGAATTTGTGTTTGTTGAAGAATTAGGCTTCTATGTATAAAAATATAACATGACAGGGCTTTTGTTCTCTAAGTGTTTGAGAAAATTCTGCAATGAATTATGCTTTCGGGGTGAGTTTAGTTCATACTAATTCGATTCGATATTTTCCTTTTATTTTTCTGTTGGGTTTTATTTGTGTAACAATGAAGTTTAATACTTTAAAACCTCACAACATAATGATAATTCTACTTTTAAAAAGATTTGTGTTTTTGTCGATAAAATTTTAGAATAAAAAGGGTTCGGCAGCATGTTTTGGACAATTAACCTGCAGTTCAGTCCTTATAAAATACATCTTTTCCTTGAAGAAGTTGCAGAATTATAGAAGCTTGGCCAAAACATTCCGGCTACAATTGTTTAAATCTCCAAACAACAACAAATTACCCTATACAGATAACTATAATATCAGAAGTAAAAAAGAACTTTAATACCAATGATCTCTCAATTGTGAAAGTACAAATTCACTGCCTAAACGAAATTTAACTCTATAACTTAATGTATATTTATCGTTTGATCAGTGTAAACTCATAAAACATCATGTTGTGACAAAGGGGTTCTCTCGCCTTGCTTTTTTAGGTGGCTAATTTTATGGATTAGCTTAGCAAGTCAGCTGCACACTTTTACAACCATATAATATCCCTGTCTTATGAGTATCCATGTCTTAGTCTAGGATATTATTGTTCAAATGTTACTTTTAAAAAGATTTGTGCGTTTGTCGATAAAATTTTAGAATAAAAAGTGTTCGGCAACATGTTTTGGACAATTAACCTGCAGTTCAGCTCTTATAAAATACATCTTTTCCTTGACGAAGTTGCAGAACTATAGAAGCTTGGCCAAAACATTCCGGCTATAATTGTTTAAATCTCCAAACAACAACAAATTACCCTATACAAATAACTATAATTTCAGAAGTAAAAAAGAACTTTAATACCAATGATCTCTCAATTGTGAAAGCATAAATTCACTGCCTAAATGAAATTTAACTCTATAACTTAATGTATATTTATCGTCTGATCAGTGTAAACTCATAAAACATCACGTTGTGACAAAGGGGTTCTCTTTCCTTGCTTTTTTAGGTGGCTAATTTTATGGATTAGCTTAGCAAGTCAGCTGCACTGTGATGACCCAAGGGGTCATTTTATAAATTTAGACTTCGTCCCATGCTTAATTGACAAAAAAATATTAATTTTAGATACCTCAATTTGCGTGCGCAGTCCAGGCGTGAAACCGGAAAGCTTTTATGTGAAAATATGAGAAATAGTGATTTCTAGAATTTAAATTTGATAAAAGTTGACTTTGGTCAATATTTTGAGTAAACGGTCTGGGAGGTTCGCAGTAAAATATGAGACTCGAGCGTATGTCCGGAGACGAATTCTGAGGTCCCAAGCCTTAGAAATCAATTTTTTTGAAAGAAATTATTTTGCTGAAATGTTGATGAATTAAAGAAAAGAAATAATGTTTGAAATCCTTGGTATCGGGTCCGTATTTTTGTTCCGGAGCCCGGTATAGATTTGTTGTGATATTAAAAGGTTAACTGTGAAATTTGGTGAAAAACGGAGTTCGTTTGACATGATTTGGATATCCGATTGAGAAATTATGAACTTTAAGAGTTCTTGTTGAAAATGATGAGTTTTGAGGTTTAATTCACAGTTTTACATGTTATTTTCATGATTTGATCGCACGAGCAAGTCCGTATGATATTTTTAGACTTAAGTGCATGATTTGTTTAAAGCCCCAAGGGCTCGGGTGAGTTTCGGACAGGCCACATGGTGTTTTTCACTTAGAGGATTGCTGGTTTTCTGGTTGCTGGTGTCCAGGTTTTTGTACTATGCGATCGCATAGGTGGGACTGCGATCGCATAGTGTAATCTCAAGGGGTCCCAAGTTTGTGTTGTGCGAACGCAACACCAGGTACGCGACCGCAATGCTTCACCTAGGTTAAGCTATGCGAACGCACCCCAAGCTCTGCGATCGCAAAGGGTTAAACAAGCATGGAGGGGGAGGTCAGTGCTCTATGCGATCGCACCCCTCTCTACGCGATCGCGATTCACCATCTCCCATACACTATGCGATCGCGACCCAGGCATTGCGATTGCATAGGTCTGTGCCCAACTAATATAAATACTCTTTTAAAAATCGGGCGGACCCTCTTCTTCACCATAATCTCGAGGCTTTCAGCCCTAATAGCGATTTTCTTCAACAATTATCATTCCCAAGTCATAGATAATCAATTCTAAACTTTGTTCTTTCAATTCCTTACTGTTTTTCATCACTTTTAAAGCAAAAACCAAGAATTTTCATGATAAAAATTGAGGGTTTGGGTAGAATTAGGAAATTTTGTAAAATCGAATTTTTTACATCGAATTAAGGTCGGATTTTAAAACTAATAGCATATTTGGGTTCGTAGGTGAAGAAATAAACGTAATTTGATCCGAAACTCGAGTTTAGACCAAGCAGGCCCGGGGTCGGGTTTTCATTTTTTTTTAGAAAACTTAAGAAAAGCCATGTTTTTCAATAAAGTTAGTTTCTTTAAGAAAACTTAAGAAAAGCCATGTTTTTCAATAAAGTTAGTTTCTTTAGCATAGATTGATGATATTGAGTTAATTATGATTAGATTTGAGCAAGTTAGAGGTGAATTCAAAAGGAAAAGCAATAATTTAGCAGTGAGTGACCTGCGAAATTGAGGTAAGTGTTTGGTCTAACTTTGACTTGAGGGAATAGGACTCGTCATTTGTTTGCTATGTGAAATGCATGGGTGTGGTGTATAGGTGAGGTGACGAGTATCTATGCACCACCCAAATGCCCTGTTAAACATGATCATTTCCCCGTTCCCAATATAATTGATCTCGGTCTTAGTTGTTATTGTTAGTTATTGTTTCCATGACTATTAGGCCTCATTACTTTACTGTTAAATATTATTTGGTTACTTTGGAAGAATATTGGTTGCGAATGTGGTTCTCTTGGGGAAACAGAAATGTTGAGAAGTTCGACACTATGTTGGGATTATATATATATATATATATATATATATATATATATATATATATATATATATTCGTGTCGGTTTCTCGACTATTTACATTGTTGTTGTTTAAAGCTTACGGGTTATACTGTTTTCTGTTGAAACCTTTGAATCAAAAATTGGTGTGATAAAGGTAAATAAATTGGTGTGATAAGGGTGGATAATTGATTATGATGTTGTGAATATGTAGAATCGGGTTACACACCGAAACATGATTGCGAAAAATGGGGGAAATGATGTTTTTACTGAGTTTTAAACTTTAAATGATTTGGAAACTTTTGATTTGCTCTACAGTTTTTTTCTTATATTTAGTACATGTGATTATTTTTGGAAAAGGCGGTTGAGTTATTTTATTGTTATTGCAGTACTTGTTATTTATTTGTTTAGATTTCTTTCTTGCTTTATATAATATTGTTACAGTTTATATGGTTAAAGCCCCGTCGTAGCCTCGTCACTACTTCGTCGAGGTTAGCCTCGGCACTTACTCAGTACATGGGGTCGATTGTACTGATACTACACTATGTGTTCTTTTGCACAGTTTCAGGTACCGGTCAACAGTAGAGCTAGTTCGAGCATCTTTCCTATTCATTTGGAGACACGAGGTGCATCTGCCGGCGTTCGCAGATCTCGAGAGTCTTCTCTTATTTCACATACGTTGTTTTATTGTATTCAGAACAGTTATACTATTTATTTTAGCTCAGTATGTGTAGTAATCTTTAGTAGTTCGTGAATTGTGACACCAGACTCTGGGGTAGTTCTAGACTTATTTATATAATTAGTTCGTGGTTCGTTTTTATTTAATGGTTTAGTAGTTTAACTGTGGAAGTTATTTACATTAAGTTTACCTAAAAATTATTTATTGCTGCTTAATAATATAATCAAAGGAAATTAGACAATCGAATTCTAACATTGACTTGTCTAGCAAGTGTGGTGTTAGGCACCATTATGATTTTTACGGTTGGGAATTTGGGTCGTGACATACACACTTTTGCACACTTTTACAACCATATAATATCCCTGTCTTATGAGTATCCCTGTCTTAATCTAGGATATTATTGTTCAAATATTATTTTTAAAAAGATTTGTGCTTTTGTCGATAAAATTTTAGAATAAAAAGGGTTCGACAACATGGTTTGGACAATTAACCTGCAGTTCAGCTCTTATAAATTACATCTTTTCCTTGAAGAAGTTACAGAACTATAGAAGCTTGGCCAAAACATTCCGGCTACAATTGTTTAAATCTCCGAACAACAATAAATTACCCTATACAGATAACTATAATTTCATAAGTAAAAAAGAACTTTAATACCAATGATCTCTCAATTGTGAAAGTACAAATTCACTGCCTAACAAAATTTAACTCTATAACTTAATGTATATTTATCGTTTGATCAGTGTAAACTCATAAAACATCATGTTGTGACAAAGGGGTTCTCTCGCCTTGCTTTTTTAGGTGGCTAATTTTATGGATTAGCTTAGCAAGTCAGTTGCACACCTTTACAACTATATAATATCCTTGTCTTATGAGTATTCCTGTCTTAGTCTAGGATATTATTGTTCAAATATTACTTTTAAAAAGATTTGTGCTTTTGTCGATAAAATCTTAGAATAAAAAGGGTTGGCAGCATGTTTTGGACAATTTACCTGCAGCTCAGCTCATAAAAAATATATTTTTTCCTTGAAGAAGTTACAGAATAAACTCAAGGAAGAAATCGCACATACAATCAGCAAGTCCTCTGTAAAAATAATCAAGGTTAGAAATTGATACTTGATATGTCATATTCTTTTTGTGTGTAGGAACAAAATCAAACAAGGTACACATAATAACCACAAACACAAACAACAAGTTCGTATATAATAAAAGTTCTGTCGGGTAGAAAAAGAACTTAACTTATTATCTGCGATACAAGTTGCAACCCCGTTCCTCATGGATTTTGCCCAACTTTCGCATTCATTGCTTAAATTAAATCAACTTCTATTTGTCGATGCTCTTGTATCTTCTTCACAAGATAAATTGAGGTTTGGAGCTAGCTTTGTTGCATCAAGGTAATCACTTCGTTCCAATTTATTCACTGATATGCGAGATGACAATAGTAAATCTCAAAAGAATTTCTGTTGTCTGCTTTTAAGCTACTTAATGAACAATTACAGTTATTACTCTCAATTTCTATAGACTTATGGATTTTCCTTATACAGTAGAGCTTATGTTGCTCGCACGACAGTACAATTTCAAAAAATTTAACAATTCAAAACAAAATCTATGTCCAATGTCTTTATAATTCTTGGTCCAAATTACATATTCTCAACTACTCTTTAGCAATTAACTCCCAATTTGTTGTTCATACAGATGCCTCATCAAATTTGAAGTCCAACAAAGGTCGCCTCAATGTTTTTTGATAGCCAATAGCAGTTGTAATATTTGCGTACAAGGCAGATTTTGGTAGCGTTGTTTGCTAAAGTACCATCATCCACATTTTGTGTAAATAACTATGTCGATTTTTATGGACTGTTTGCTGCAGTACAATGTTTCACATTTTTTATAATAAGCTAGGCAAACTGACTCTTACCAAGGCAGATTTTACCGGTGTTGTTTACTGCAGTACAATCTTCCACATTTTGTATAAATAACAACGTAGATTTTTATGAACTTTTTACTGTCAGCTATGCAAACTAACTCTTTGAATAATCTGGTAAATCCATAGCTTCAAAACGTTTCACCATAACTCTAATCCAACTGTGAAAACATAGCCACGTACCTATACAAAATAATATGCAAGCTTAGCCAACGCCTAAAATGCAAACTCATCCACTCAATGTTACCCTTAGCCCCTTACGTTGACAAGGTAACATAATATGTAAAAGTATAGCGGTGTTCATGTTGGGCCCGGGCGTACTAGTAATATACTATAAACACATAATCCTTAAAAGTAAAAAATAATAATTTGATGTCGTATGAGAAAATTATTTTTTGAAAAACAAATTGACTTTCTAAATAGTAATGATATCTGCAAAATAAGACCAATGTTTTTATAAAATAGGTAGTTTGTTAAAAGGAAAACTTGAAATATTGAATAAGAAAAATAACCATTTCTTCTTCGATATTAATTGTTTATTTATTCAAAGAACATTTTGCTAAAGAATTGAAAACCCAATTTTAGGGGAAACGAGGTCTTATAGTCAAACTTCTATCAACTGCCAGGAAAAATAAAACAAGAAAATTCGCTTTAAATTAGATTCTATATGGGTGGAAGAGCGAGGAAAGTGAGCCGTTATTTGAAAAATATAGGGAATTTTTTATAGCAGCATAACGCATATATCCCCAGGAATCCAGTTAGAATAAAATGAAACAGAATGAAAAGAGGGAATAAAAAAGAAAATAAGAGTTAACAGAGCGGAAAACAGCAGAAAAATTTCCACTCAATTCCACCATTTTCAAGGCCCTTGTTCCAACTTACTGCTCTTAAATCTTAACATTCGCTTAAAGAGAAAAATTGGTGACAAATAGGAAGGAAAAGGTTTTTCAAGAAACATAGACAAGTGCTTAGATTAATCTGATGAGGAAAGAGCAATGTTGTTATGCCAATAGCAGCGCCGGGTAGCTAAGTTGTATGAAAAAATTGTTGCGCTGCGAGAAATCTTCCCCCACGCTCCTTCATACACTCCTTGCTCTATCATCAGGATTCAGATGATAGAGCACTCGTACAGGAATAAATCCCACAAATGCCTTTTAACTCTAGCGTTGAGAACTTGCTCAAATTGAATGTTCCAAACTCAGGTAAAGAACGATAGTTGCCATAAGTTGTCAACCAATGTAAATTAGTTTATGAAAAATCCTCATAATACACAATTTATACTGCCTGTCATCTGATATCATTTTCTTTGTTTTTGCAAAACCAACCAACGGCAACAGATACTTGCCCTTGGAACAAGGAATGATACGCCCAACATACAAGAATCTACCAGGGAGACAAATCATTCAAAAGCCAATGACGAGTAAATAAGGAAAAAATAGAACAGACAATTCTCTCATTTAACACTTGTCCCTTAGCAACAGGTTAACTTACCTAGTGAAATGCTCCAACTTTACAAAAAAACATAAATAAGGCAGATTCAAGTTAATAGCATGTTGTCAGTTTTTGAAATCCAACTATTTGATAAGCAGTCACTTCGATTCATGAGGCCCTAATCACAATAGGCAGTTTAAGATTCATGAGACCCTAATCAATTAACTTAAGAAGCTAAGGGTACAATAGCGAATGCTAGAAAGATCACGAGGATTTCAAAATTAGTAGTCTTTCGCTTTGCAAACCAGATTGTTACACAGACCGCTTTCCCCAACCTTTCCCCTGTAATAGTCTATTAAGTCAAACTGCAGAAAAACAAAATATAGTGTGCTTGCAGATTTTTGATACACGATTATGACCATTATAGTTTTTCTCCTGATCAAACAGTCCGCAGTGGAGGAGACACCAGTATTACGCCATCTCCACGAACAAATAGGAAAGGGACGGTCCGTCTCGTCGTCTAAAACACAATCAAGAGAACCAGGTCAGCTAATTAGTGTGCAGAATATTGGAAAATAATTCTTCCCCAACTAACGCTAACATACACAGAGCAACTCTTGCAAAAAGCAAAATCCAAAATAAACACATTCCACTACAAGTGTAATATGTGGGGGGTTTCGAATTGCATATAATGTTTCACCTAACAGTATGTGATGTTCTGCCTTTTACGGGAAATTAAGTACATGTACGAAGATTAAATTTGCGTTAAGAGAAAAAGAGGTTAGTGGCACTGCCGCTTCAATTAGATCAAATTAGAATCACTACATCACTCAACTGTGATGCAACGTAACTGCAGAAAACTTAAGTATCATGGGATCATTTGATTCTGAAGAAAAGATTAAATAATCCCTGGTATCTGTATTTTGTCTAACAGTAGAAAGCTTCTTGGAACTTCGGGATTAGAAAGGAGCTAAATCAGGCCGAGAACTATGTTAGTAAGAGCCTTAAATTCACCTGGCACACCCTGGGTTCCAGGATGACCTGATATGTTGTGGTTGAGATCAGCTTCTGAGATACACACATAGGTGCCTTCTCTAGCCTTTTCCGGCACGATCAATTGCCACAAATATATTGGCTATACCCCAGAAGGTTAAAATGGAGAGACACAAAAGGTTAACTTAAACTTGTGCTGATCCTAAATGTCTAGAACAAGTATGCAAAACAAGACAAGTCCACGACAAACCTTTTAACTCCCAAAAAAAGGCTAACTAATCATCAGACTTGTAAATCAATGCATACTGGAAACTGCATTTACTTGTTATCAATAGCGTTGTCACCAACTCTCAGTATCCCTATATCCATATTAAGGGACCCAGGCAAATCAACCGCCTCAACATGCATTCTTGCTTTACTAACCTGAGTTCATATAGCATAGGCAAAGCAACATATCTTTTCCATCTACTATAACTCATCATGAAGAAGGCAATGCTTAGTAAAAAAGTGCTCTATTTTACTTTAGATAATCGGCTTCCTCCACTACTAAATTAGGTTTCTACTTCATCAGGTACACAGAGAATATAACCCGAGCTCAAAAATGGGTACCGCAACATTTGAGACCCTAAAGATATTGTTAGCAACTTAGCATAACCTTCCCATTAAAGAGCTACCCGTTACTTGCACAATATTATCTCTACTCAGAAACAACAAATAATTGCACTCTTTGTTTCCTCTTTCTCAAGTATAACTGCATCATAACAATAGAACCCAAAGATAACCCCCAGTTTACAATAGTCTATCACGTCTTTCAAGACCAAAATGATTTCATGTCAGAAGTCTTTTTAGCAGCTTAAGTGGCTAAAAGGAATTTCTGTGATACCTCTCTTGCTCCGTAGGTATTTCCAAGTACAGGAACTGCCAAATCTGTCTTATGTACATCTATTGTCCACTAGTTTCCCTACTCATATCCAAAGAGATCGAACAAGTTAAAGGAAATATCCCATATTAAGAAAGAAATGATTGAGCACCACGGCTGAATATAATGAGGAAGAACAAAGCATAAAACAAAAGGAGTACACAACATCACATAAAGGCAAAAATCAACAACATAATCTGAACTTTAGGGATAAGCTCCACTGGAAGTTGGGATGATAGTGAAATCCTATTGACATACGATAGGTGGCCGTTAAAGCCAGCTTACTGTGCAGAGTACTAGATTTTTGTTTTGATAACCGACGGAACACCGAGAGCCAGCTGGTGCACGCTTCGAAAATCAGCGGATAATGGGCGCACCCCTCTAACCTTCTCAACTTAAATACCAGGCCTTTGTTTGCAGCATAATTTGAACACATGATGTGCGCCTAACCTACACTTTACTACTAGACCAATGGTTTCGTGTACTCTGATTCATTATTTGGGAGATTACTGAAGTGTTTCAAAGGTCTGGTCTGGTTTACTGTTATATCAGGAGTTACTCCACATATTGCTTGACGTAAAACGGGTAGTGGATTTGTTTTGTCTTCTGTATCTCTGGGAACATGCTTCATTTCATAGAGAGCTTTGTGAAGTCGCCAAACATATCACCTTACTGTTAGACCAAAGCTCCCCCCCACCCCGCGGAAGGGCACTGATCAAACATCTTACAAAGGAGGGTGTGATGCTAACTTGAATAATGTATTGCAATGACCAGAAAATGGGGAAAGAAATATATCTCATGTTTAACAAGAAAGAGTAGATATAGAAATATTAAGCATACCCGAACTATCTCTTCATATGTTTCATCATCAATCTCGACTGTGGTCACAATTTCTTCAACATCACCAAGAATCATATTAAGATGCTGATCATAAGCCTGGAAAGGAAACCTCATGAGCGCTTAGTATCACTGCATAACTTTTCTCACTAGTGATTTTAAGAAATTGGTAAAACTCAAAAGTCAAATACAGTTCCTGCATGCTTGTAAGTCCAAGTGGATTTTTGGAATGTGTGATGCCAGTGAAATTAAACAAGAACTGAAAGAGAAAAGAAAACTTCTAGAAACATTAAAGCGGATAAATAACAAGATAGTCCCCTAAAAATAACACAATCCAGTAACTTCCAGCAACATCATGTAATTGTTCTTCAGCATTACTAATAATGTAACTATGTTACAATGGTCTTATTTTCGTTATCCAGACTAAGTGACCAAGCAACCAAATATCTGCAGAAATAGGCAAACAAGAAAATCAACCACCAGTTTACATGCAGGTAAATTGCATTTCATATAATGTCTGTGCAAATCAGGAAATTAATGTACTGCAACTGCAAGTAGTTTTCATTGAGACACATCATTGCTTATACCCTCTCCCAAGGTTCTTTGTCAAAAATTTCACGTTTAACCCACCTTGAAATCTGAATGCTAACATTTGGAAAAGATACCTCTACACATTGCTTGGATAATAGTCTAGGTTTACTTTCACAGAAGCGTTTCTGCCTCAATTGCTTTCCTATTGTTCCTACTTTTCAGACATCTTATTTTTCAAGAGATAATGACAAATAAAATTCCAATCCATTTCCCATGTTTGTATTACCTGCTTGAATAATGATAGTACATTAGTATCTTTAAAACACCGACTTTCCTATTTTATGCTTTAGCTCACATTATTATATTCTTCAATATCAATCTAGAATTTTTGCACCGCTATATTCGTACAGAGCTGACCCCAACTATCTTGGAATTGAGGCGTAGTGGTTGTTGTTGCTACTATAATCTTTAGGACTACATAAGCAACATGAAAATTCAGTAGGTTTTTAGGAAAAATAAGCATACACTTTGATTTACATGATTGTGCTCCCTCTACAATAGTCAATAATTTGCACCAGGTGTGGCTATATAAAAAATGTAAATATTATCCATCTAATTGGAAAAAAAAAATTACTTAAGCAAATGGACCTGAACATTAGGTTAAAAAAAGTAGAAAACAAAGAAACATCATAAACCCTAGAATAAGAAGCAAAAGGGCTAAAGGTACATCATAGGCTAGCTAGAAAAATCGTAAGAATCCACCAACTTGCATACGTATATAGCTCAATATGAATATTCAACCAGATAAATTATCAACAAGAAAGATAGATGAAACATGGGCAACAAAAATTGGAAAAGAAAAAAAAAAGGAGATGAAACAGTTAAAAATACATGAAGTTTGCCGCGGAGTTCTCTGTCGGAACGGAGTTTAACGTAGATTCTCTCGTCAAGACTGAGCCTTATGAGATCCAATGGCTCCTTCACTGCACTCTCCTCTTCACTTCCCATTGCACTCTCTCTCTGGAAATTCAAACGCGACTATTTGATTTTATTAGCCAAAGAATAAGTGGGGAGGGTTAGTCGTCGGTGGTTAAGAGTCGCAGGTCCAGGCCAATCTAATAGACTCGGCCCAATCGAGATGGAATTTTAGGCTTCTTTGGTTTCCAACTTGGCAATTTTCTTGAAAATTTACACAGTAAATAAGATGTGAAGAGTATTTTCAGTTCTCATCACAACACTTCTGCTTTTAAATACATGTCACGTGAGGCATCAATAGGACGATAAAACAAACATCTACTGAGCTTAATGTGACGAACAAAAGAATAATAACAATAGAGCCCCTGGCTATATCCAAAATATACACAAAGTTATTGGAAAGAAAAAAGTCTCGAGCATAAGTGGAGGTTCATCAAACTAAGTTAAAGAAGAGAGAGACCTAGTATGAAACAATACCGATAAATATAAATTTTGTTCGTAAAGACAAAGATTGGTCTTCTTTGTCGCGAAAAAATCCCCACAAAGATGTAGAAGCATGTTATCTGGATGCACTCACAACAATAATGTAAGGGGACATGGAGGGCATAATAGCTATCGTGAGTATATTTCTAGTACTAGTGGGGTATGGTTCATGCTGCGCCCGAGCCGAAACTTAATAAGCTAATAATTTATATTATTTTATAAAATGGGTTGAGACATATGAGTTTCAGGTGCACATTCCAAGGTCCCGGTGACAACACTGTAAGCCCATATTTATTAGCTCATTGAAGAAATCTTGTGAGAAGTTCAAAATTTAGGCGTTTTTTCTAGAAGAAGTATGGTGTGATGTAAAATTAGGGGATTCAGAGTAATTTTTATGTTTTTTTTTTGGTGTGGATTATAAAAGAAAACACAGTGACAGTAATCCTTTTGCCATGATTTTACTTAGTTGTATGTTGTTAAACAACAATTTGATGCTAGAATGAATGATCTCTCGAAATTTTGTGTAAGGCTTAGAGTCCGTTTATAAAAGCCGAACAAGCAGGAGAAACATAGACAACACTGTAGTAAATAAAAAATCAAAATTTTCTTTTAGATTGAATATACCGTATGATCATGCTCATAAAACTAACTACAAATTATATATTAACATAGAACAAAGCAACATGAAAGTATCAAATAAGTAGTTGCTAAAATTTTTACATTTAGATGATAGACTTTTAACTACTTAACTCTATCAATTCAACAATCAACGTCAATGAAAAACATCCACAATAACTTCTCACTTTTATTGAGATAGCTCAATAAGTTTTGACCTTATGTCTTTTCAGTTTTCTTTAATGATTGTTTAACATGACACGCAAAGAGAATTTAGTTCCGCAAGCTACTCTATAATGTTGGTTGCACTCAATGTAGCACCCCCTATTTTTTTCGCTCCAACCGGCTGATCCAGCCTTTTTCACCTAAGAGGATTTCCCCGTGCACTCAAAACTCGGTAGCAGGGGGAAATCCACTTGAGTGAAAAAGGCGGGTAAATCTAGTTCAATCGGTAAATCTATCTCAGGAGTAAGCTACTCCGTTGTAGCTATTTCTGTACTTGTACCGGCTTGAGCAGCCGAAATATTGATACTGAGAGATTGGGGATCGGCTGAAACACTCGAAGATGCACATTTGGGGATTCGACGATAAAGATCGGACAACGATCTCACTTTCCTCCTCATATTCGGTTTGACTTATGTTTATTCGCTCCGCGAGGGGAACAATATACCAAAAAAAGAAGAAGCGATTACCTTACTTAAGCAATTCTTCTTATTCTTTCTTAGTTAAAGTTCCCCTTCTCCGGATTTACCCGGTGAGCACAACTCTTGCTCGGGTAGGTGGTGCCGTTTTCCGGCAACTTGCTAAATTCCACCATGCAGCGGCCATCGCCTACCCTAATACTCCTGCTCCGGACCTTACTGTTGGCTTTGAGCTTTCTTGCTTGCTATACGCAAGCTAGCGGAATGCTTTACCGAATGCACCAACCAACCTCTGGTGTCGGGCCTACGTGTGCCAAATTCAACTAGGAAACTACTACCGCTTAGGCCTAAGCTCCTGAACCAACAGGAAGAAGAAGCGCACCTGAACCCCCCTTCTTACTACCCTTTCAGAAGTTGAGGCAGAAGGATTGAGATTCTCGTAAGTAACGTTCGAAAGCATTGTTCTTTGATCAAGTAATTAAGGGATCTCCTTATTAAACCCTTATTCAATATTTTATTTTGCATACAAACCAGAGGTGCGAAG
>ML250047.1:8789-51378 GCA_005239495.1 Nicotiana undulata | reverse complement strand
CCCCCCCCCCCCCCTCGCTATTACACATATTTTCCCGAGGATAGCTACAAACATAATCGATTTTTCAAATTATGTAAAGTGATCGCAGAAACTATTCGCAACAAGAAAGTATGCCTAAAATAGACACTAAGTTTTTTGTAGAAGATATTATCGTCAACGATGTCAAACCGATCCTTAACTCAAGTATCTGTATGTCATCTTTTTTTTTTGTTACAAAGTTATTCTACAAAACTCATGCTCCCAAACTTCAATCTATCATACCATTCATGCAACAGTGACAAACTTTTCGGATGAACCATATTATATCCTACTATCATGACGCGGATAGTAACTACATTTACTTGGAAACCTATGAGTTGTTAATAGTCATTCTAGCATAACTGCTGTTAGTGAGTCTATTTTCAATGTATTATCTCCTTAGTATTATTAATATAACTACTCGTTTAACAATAAATAGAGTTCACATATAGGATTTTAGAATTTATGTCGAAATTGTCACATTATATCAGTTTTTGTAAATTTATATTATATTTATTGATTTAGTATATTTTATAAATCAAAAAAGTTATTTAAGCCCTGTTTTAAATGGATGGATCTTGGTTAAACCAATTTTCCCTTAGCAAGTGTGACTAACCACAAAACCTCATGGAAGATTTTATCAAATAAATCCTTAACCAAATCTTATTAATTCGATCCTCTACATATATCTTTTTACAAAAACTCTTCGCGTCTGTTTTCATAGGATATTGGGTTTAAGTTACGGGTCGCCCATGTGGACTGACCCGATCTACTTATAAGAGATAAGGCTGATGGAAGTTAATATTATCAGGCAAGTTAATTAACTCCCATAAGTATATGAAAAGTGTCACACGTTAAAAGGAAGTGGCAACGTGGAAACAGAAGGTTATCGGTAGTTCTTCTCATCTCCTCTTCTCTATATATTTCTCTTTAGTACAAAGATTCTTCCCGGGAAAGAAAAAGTAAGAATACAGTAAACTTTAGGCATTTAGTTTGTGAACAAAAATTCTGTTTCCCGGAGATTCAGAATACAATTTGGGGCAATTCCTTTAGGGGTGAGATCAACGATCTCCGTTGCGATAAAAAGGTACACAACTTATTGTTCTCGCCCCTTGTTATTATCTATCAATTGCATCAGAGCCAGCGCTGTTTCTTGTTTCTTTAAACATCTTGAAACCTTTGCTAAATTATATGTCTTTCCTGTATTTGTCCGCTGCGACAAAAAGGAACCAAAGGGTGGTGGGTTCTGTTTCTGCATTGCATTGCATTTTGAAGGCCTCCAATCATTGTTTGTTGTTGCTTGTTCCAAAGTTTTTTTATCAGAAAAGTATGACGAAAACGTCTGTAAATCAGAGACGAAAAAGCCCAAATCTATTTCTAATTTTTCAGAGAGAAATAGACGAAAAGAAAAGGAAAAAACAGTTTTCACACAGTACATATGCATTCATAAGAACTGAAGCAAAAACACAAACAGAGCACAACACCCTCTTGCATCAGATATCTATACATACATATCTCGATATTTAATTTCTGGATTGGCTATTCATTGACGAATGCAAGGCATTTCTTTTCAATTACAAGTTCAAACTATAGAGAGTTTGTTTACTCCAACCAAGAGAAGAAGTAAAGTACTTTGTATATTTCAACATATTTTTTAAACTTTGAAGGACATAAACTTTTACAGCTTATTTGGACGGCTGTTACACGTTGTTTCATAATGTATCGTATCGTATTATATTGTATTGTACTGTATCGTTTGATGCATACAATATTTGGATAGATTGTATCGTTTGCCGTTGTTTCATGATATCATGCACCTGAAGAATAAATTTGTAATATTATCAAGAAAAATTATAATATGAGAAAAATTTATCATATAGAAAGGTAGGGTAAATAATAAAATAAAATATTTTAATAATAGTGAGGGGTGAGATGAGAGAAAAAGACAAGATAACGACACAACCACACTAAATCGGTCGTTACCTAAAGTGACACATTTCGTCGTTACTTAACGACATAATTAACGATACGATACAATAGGTAACGACCATCCAAACAAGCTGTTAGATTTTGAAGATCTTAATAATTTTACTACCTTCTTAGTTTAAATAATTAAAAAAAGTATAGTCTTAATCCCTTAATTGATATCCTTCTACAAGTAATTGTGATATATGTTATCACATTGAATGGTTGTAGCCATTCTTATTATTTCCTTGGTCCTATTTCAGATATGGTTGAACAAGGACAAGTTCGAATTACTCCAAGTGGGAGTTCTCGAAGTCAAGGAAAGGTACAACGTAGAAGGATAATGTTGATACCCAATTTTTTCTCAAATTATTCTTAATTTGCATATGTACCTTCAAAATCAGGTTTTCATGACAATTGATATTTTTCTATAATTTTACCATATTTTTATTAATTTATTTTAATTTATCCAGTAGTTTTATCTCTAATAATTAATTACAAATTGCATTACAAATGATTTCAAAAACATTCCTTAACTTAAAATATAATTTTTGGTCCCATTAAGACCAAATTATTTCACATTTAGCCAAATTGGTACTATTTGGCTATAATTACAATAACTTTGCAGTTATAGCCTAATCATATATTTTTATGCTATTTTTACTCAATAATTACTCATTCATGTTTTTAAATACTAATTAATCATTTTAATTTAATCTATTAAGCATTAATTTTTTCTAAAATATAATTATTAGCTATTTTTTTATAAATTATTTATCTATTTTAATTGGGTATTTAATAAGTAGTCACTTTTCTTTTTAAATCCTAGCCTAATTAAATCCGGACCCCTACCCATTTAATTAGCCCAAATACAAGTCCCAAACCTTAAAGCCACCCGACCCAATCCCCCTTTTAATCTGGACCGTTGATCATTTTTGATCAACGGACCAGATTAATTCTTACCATAATTAATTCCTAAAGACTACCCCCCCCCCCCCCCCCCCGCTCATTTGTTACACTCAATCGTCTCTCTGAATCCTCTCACCTCTCTCTCTAAACGCTCCATCTACTGAGCCCTATCTCCCCTTCTTTGGTCACCTCCTCGCCGGATACCATGGAGGTTTCACCTCTCACCAGCCTTATGGCTCCTCCATTCGCATTTGTGTCACCGGTTGAGGTTCTCAAATGACCCAGAGGCGGTTCGCTCCCATCTACGGTCTCATGCCATCTTTTCGGCCGTCTATGGCCGTTCGAGTAAGATCTATCACCCTTCGGTTGAAAGCCGGCAAGATTTTGAGTTTTCTTCTTCTTCTCTGAGGTTTTCTCTGGAAACCCTAACCTTAAAACCCTCCGATCTTTCTAGATCTGTAACAAATCTATGGATATTTTGAGGTTTTCACATGTTTTCTTCCAAAAATCTCATATTTTAAGAACGATTTCTTCATCTTTAAAAAAACTAGGGTTTTTTAACCCCTTTCAAAATGCTTTCTCTTCTGATTTTTAGTACTAATCTACGATTCTCAGTATGTTTTAAACGTTTGTTTAAGTCTTCTCTTTTTACCCGAGTTATCCTGTTAAAAACCCCAGTTTTTAGGGTTCTGAGTTCGTCTTGGTTGCTATGGTTAATTAATCTGTATGTTTCTCATGAACATCCTATAATTATGTAATTTTTTACTTTATGTTTGCTTGTTAGGGTTTCTGGGTTCGATTATTTCTGCCTATATCATGTTTATGCTATGCTCTATACGAAACCCTAACTCTTATGTGATACTAGTCTTCTTATGGTTCTGATTCTTGTCTATTACCTGCTTATTTTCATAATGCTATGGTAAATCATTGTTGTCCTTTCTATTTGTGAATCCCTGAATTTCCATGACTAATACTTCACTGATCTTGCGTGATGTTCTTTACTGACTTCGAGTATCTTCTTTAAGACTATGATATTTTTGAGTGATACTAATTGCCCAGTTTTCAAATTGTTTCCTTACATGCGTGGTATTTTTCTTGATTAGTATTGATTTCTTGTAATTTTAATCTCATTCGAGATTCTCTTGACCAATTTCCAGAATTAAATTGTACTTTGCCTTATTTTATGTGTATAAATATGCTGTCAAATATTTCTTATATACTTTCCTTACTTGATATATTATGTATTTAGTCCTAATTGTATGCCATATACCTTTACTACTCCTATTAGGGTAAGAATCAGTTTTCAATTGATTCCTTTCCTTATTTAACACAGTTTGTGTCCGTTTGAACTATGACTCCCTAATTAAAGGGAGTCCGGGTCTTAATTGATTCTGATTGGGATTATTCCTATAACTGTGTTAAATTAGTACTCCTTACCTTATTCTTCTGCATGTTTTAAACTATAAATACATCTACTCTCTTCTTAGCATACACACGAACAAGTACACTGTTCTGAACTCTCTCACACACATACATATTCTCTCTTGTTATTCTTGCTGGTTATTTGCTATTCTCAGTCTGCTGCAAGCCAAGACTGAGTAATTATACACTCTACTACTCTTCATTCTGCACTTATTCTCTACCTTAACTGGTATGTTTTCATTTTAGCTTAAAGCCCCCAAAACAATATGTTTCTATTTGTATTTCAATTCCTTTTGTTTCTACTATTCTTGTACTTGTGGTTCTGTTGTATACCTTGCAAATAGCATGCCTACTTGGTATTTTACCAATGTGATTATCCTTTCCCTTTAGTTTCAGCATGTCTACTGCTTTCTTATATGTTCCACTATGACTTAGCACACTACAAGCATGCACTATATGTCACTTGGTTACTATGTGATCCTGGACACATGCTATACTCATGAGTCCTCCCCCTTGAACCTATATGTGACTCTGTTTGTTATATGTTATCCCCTCTTTAGCACTCCCTCAATCTGGTTCTGTTAAGTTCCTGGCATGAACCCCTTTGTGACAAATTATTTATGTGATTGTTTAGGTTCTGTACAAGTCTGTGGTATTTTAGTACTTCTCTGATGTTAACTTGTATACAAATCTATTTCTACGTATGGCCTATTTTTCCCCAATCCCTACTTCCTTGTTTGTGGTTGTTCCCCTGTACTCTGTGTACTGTTTGGTGCTGGTTAGTTATTCTGATTGCGCTATTCCCTTTTCCTTTCAAAATTATTTTCCTAAGCCACTCTCTTACTGTTATGCAAACCTATTCCAAATAAACTATTTTCAAAAAATGTTCTTTCAACTCAAATCTTTCAAAACTATGTCAAGCACTCTCACATATACTCTTAGCAATCTAGGTTCTGCCCCTTTAGTGTGTGACTGCTTTGGGATCCCTATGAGATCCCACTGAAATCTGACACATTAGAGCTAGCATTTCCACACTGCACTTACTCAACACGGTTATGAAAATACGGGTGTGAGCACTGCCCGGGATCCCTTGAGATCCTTAGGGAACTCTGACACACCTGGATTTGTATGAAAGGCTGTGAATTAATGGCACTTGAAGCATTCTGGAGATTTTGGGCCTATCTGTAGGCTCCCTATAGTATAACTTCTTCTTTTCTTATTTCAATTATGTAATTTGTGCGAATGATTTGTAATAATTATTGTAAACAATTCTTTGGGGATGAATAGTGAAAATAGAGGGGTAACTATGCATGCTTAAGCTATAAAAATGGGTAAATACCATGTTATTAGGCCTTATTTCCCTGTCTGCGCAATAGAAATCATGCTTAGGACTCATTTCATGCGTTAGAGATCATGTCCCCTAGGACTTACACTTATTGTTTTCAGCATGTCCATCTCACTATCATATCACTTAGAAAACCCCTACTGATTAAATTGTATTTTCTGCAAATCATGTTCTATGTTGCCATGTAAAGCTAGAGATCCTGTTTTAGGCTAAACAACATTAATGAACGTGTTATTTTGCATCTCCTGAAACCATGTTTAAACATTGTAATATTGTACACTTAGAGATCCTGTTTTAGGATAAAACAACACTAATAAATAGGTCGTCTCCAAATCCTCTGCATACTCTGAAAGCATGTTTAAACAATGTACACTTATGCATTTAGAGATCCTGCTTAGGTTCTGCATACACATCAATCTGCATCTCTGTGCATTAGATACCCTGTCCTTATGATTACACTTTTAATACACCTAGTCTAATTACTGATGCATGAAAAGGAGTAAACAACAACTTCACTCAGTCCTTTGCAAATAATTGGTAATGAGTTTGTATTCTGAACACCTGGAACAACATGCTTAGGTGATACAATGTCAAACACATCTCCTCTAAATAATTCTGGCAATTGGTATACTGTCTCACACCTAGGCAAGCCTTAGGTGACTAATGTGTTTAAAACTGGAAATCTGCTTCCCTGTATATGACGCTTAATGCTTAACAAGTTTTAAAAAATTAGTAGGCAAATTGATTAGGACCCCCTTTTTGAATTATAGAACAATCTGTATTCTGAGCTCATTCAGATACCATGCCTTAGGACTCTGAATTTGAATACTGCCCTTAACTGTGTATGAGTCGTGCTGCCTATTTGCATTACCTGTGGAGGTATACTCGGGCCTTTTCTATGCTGTCTTTGTGTTTCCTCCTAATTGCAGTCCTCTATGTTCTTATTTGTCGCCTTAGTATTTTTCCTTTAAACCCGAGGGTCTGCCTAGAGCCTCCCTTATAGGTAGAAGTCCTAAACTCCTCCAGGACTATTAGGAAGGGACGAGTAATAGCACGCAATAGCGGTTGTTGACCAACACTCGCTTTAATTACCTCTACGGCGTGGGAAGGGTAGATATGGATATGATGATCGGTGCGCTGATACCACGTGTAGCCCCTCTTTGAGGAGTGACATACCGGATATTGCATTGATGTGATACATATGACAAACAACCTAGGACATCCTTACCCCCATATGCATGTTTAGATTATAACTCTTTCAAAAACTTTTACTTAGTTATTAAATATTTTCAAACTTAGTAACACATGTGTGCTTAGATTGCGAACCTTTCAAAACTATTTACTTTTCTTAAACATTAATTGCCTATTTGCTACCTGTACAAATTCACAAAAGTTGTTTGGCCGGGAACCACATTTGTGGATTCTGAGGGGTGCCTAACACCTTCCCCTTAGAATAATTTCAAGCCCTTACCCTATCTCTGGTTATCAAATCAATGTCTGTAAATAACTCAAATAGGTGCCCTAACGCACCTTAAAATCGTTAGGTGGCGACTCTTCAAAATCTTGCATACCCCTTTCCCAAAAGGAAATGAGTTGTCCCAATAATGTCAAGAACCCTTGACCGGCCCGAGAGGAGTTGGAAAAGAGGGGGCGCGACAGCATGACGACTCTGCTAGGGATATCTAGGCTTTTACCATTTCAAACTTCTTTGTAAATTTGTACCTCTTCCCATACCCTTATGTGCAATTGATTGTCTATTTCTTTCAAGCATTTAATTTTCCTCAAAAAGCAAAACTGACATGTTTTCTTATTTCCTTTTGTAATCGCTTTTTAAATTATAACTGTTGTATTTACCGCTTTCATAACGTGCAAATACATGACTACATGCCTTTACTGTTTATTTATTGCATAATCATGCTCAACATCATACTCCACTCATGCCAAAACAAATCCTATAACAACGCTTGATAAGTGGTTGCACCCTTCCAAATTTTATCACCCCTAAATTCAGAAAGGCTTATTTGCGGTAAAACTAGTCGATCAGCGGTGCAGTCAACGGTTCCGTGCCTTTCCCCCTTAAGTTGTTCGCTCAAGGGTACCAGTCTAATACCCTATAGAAACCTTACTCCGTTATACTGTTGCATGCATCATGGTCAAACCTAGCTAGGCTAATGTGTTGTCCGCATAATGGCCTTTAAGATATCCTTGTCCAAAGTCCATCGGGTTTTCATAATACCAACGAATGACATCACGTTCTGTGCATTTATTTGGAGAACTGAATGCTCGTATGCTAATCATTGATATTAAATAGTCGAGTGTGGTGGGGGTAAGGGCCTAATCCTGTTTACCTTGCAGAAATATGAGGCACGAGGTCCCCAGATTCGGCATGGTTACCAACATCCATCCAAAGCTTCTGAACTGGTGGGGAGACCTTCATTCTAGAGATAAGACACTCGTCAATAAATACTTGGGTAATCTACCGTCCCTCCTAGACATCCAGCCTAACAACATGATAATAGAGGCTGCCACTTTATTCTGGGATAGTGAAAGATCCGTCTTCCATTTTGGGGACACTAAAATGACACCATTGCTAGAGGAAATAAGAGGACTGACAAGATTAGTTTGGGAAACTCCTAGGCTGCTAATGCCTGAAAACCGCACAGGCAAGGGTTTCTTAAAAATGATGGGCTTAAAGAAGAACCCAAAGTTAGGGTGTCTGAAGGAGTCGTACATCCCTTTAGACTACTTGTATGAAAGATACGGTGACAACAAATCATACCATACCTTCCATGGCGATTCGCTATCACATCCTTGGGACATATTCACCGTAGGGTGTTCGTCTTCATGGTTTGCTTCCTGGGTCTGATCGTATTTCCGACAAAGAAAGAGAGAATCCACACTAGGTTCGCTATGGTAACCAAGACCCTAATGGAGGGAATTGGTGGGCAGACTTTCAGCATCGTTCCTATGATCATCTCAGACATCTACCGAGCCTTAGAAAAGTGTCAAAGAGGAGCTAATCACTTCGAAGGCTGAAACCTATTACTACAACTCTGGCTTTTAGAACATCTTCAAAAGGGCCAGTACCGGCAAGAGTTTCCGCGAAGGGCGTGGAATGACCACATCGCTTACCATCACCCAAAGCGAATGACTTACATTCCTGAACAGGTTTACTCAACCTGAGAATGCCAAAGAATGGGCGGAGTTCTTCGATAATCTAACTGAGGAACAAGTTCAATGGATGTTCGAGTGGTTTCCAACAGAAGAATTCATTGTCTAGTCCAGGGATGCACCATTCTTGATACTAATTGGTATGAGAGGAACATATCCTTACGTCCCCCTCCGGGTTATGAGACAAGCAAGCAGAAATCAAGTCATACCAAGGGTCGACAAGATGAGCCATTTCCGAGCCGACTTTCAGGATGATGATACTCCTCACAAGTGCCAGGCCCAACATATGTGGCACTGTAAGATCATAATGGAAAAAGACACAATCGAACCAGACAAATATCACGCAGGATGTACACCTTTCTACTCAGGGTGGTCGAAAGACAACTGGGATGGTCTAGGCAGGCTGGGGTTCATCCAAGGCCACAGGATCATAGAAGAAAAGGTCGAGGCTCAGGTCAAGTACAATCAATTGCGCAAGAGGATCCGTGAATGCGAGAACGAGTACCGAGAGATACACAATTCCAACAAGAAGTTGATTGAAGAATGGAAAGACATGGCCGTCAGTACTAATAGAAAGTTGGGATACTTGAAACGAGGCATAGTAGAGCTAGAGGGTAAGTTCATCAAGAGGGTTGAAGAATGTCAAAAGGCTGAGGGGAACGAAGGTGGACATTTAGCCAGAGCATATCTACTGCTAGGACTTCGCAAGCTGGGGAACCTGTTTGAGGGAATCAAGGATGCCGAATCTGGGGAAGGTCCTTCTAGGACCAAGTAGATAGGATTTCCTTTTTCGTTTTATCAATGTAATGAGGCCCATGGCCATTAGTGATTTTATTTCCTGCTTATTTAGTGTCGGTTTAGATTCGTCTATTTTTACATTAATGAAATGAGGCATTTTGGCATTTTAGTTCTCCAAATTCATTTGTCGCTAAGCCTACCTCGGGCACAATGAGGCTTCCCAAATTAGGACACGCTCTATATTCTCGCACTATGTGTTTAAATGTCGCAATACTTTTTCATAATCCTCACTGACTTGGCTACCTTTTGTTTTTGTTTTTGTTTTCTTTCTTTTTATTATTACCCTCCCCAAAGGTTGGTTCGTGCACTCTAGCCTCATCATCCTACCTCACAAGATCCAGGGGCCCTCCACCCTCTCCTCCCCCTAGTCCTCACAAAGGAAAAAACAAAATGGAAGATTCAGGCAACATTATGAAAGAGAACACAGTTGAACGGGTAGAGGCCGCTGACGGCTAGGGTATTCAGGTTCAGAATGAGACTATGTCGCAGCTAGAACAGAAGTTGTTGAAATTCCAGGAAGAACTTGATCAAGTTCGAAATCTGGCAAATCTATCATTCACACTCAGTGTCCCAGACGTCAACCTCCCCAACACCCAAAATCCTATACCTCCTCAAAACACCCCGAAGCAACAAAATCATCCCATAATCCATCATCATACCACTCCACCAAAATATCAAACCCTTCCAACGCAATGCAATACCTGCCATACTCCAAAGAAACTCCGTTACTCATCCCAGAACCAGAAAACTCCACAAATGACCACCTCTACACCCATGCACCAGGCCATCACAACAACCCCATCTACGTGGAAACTATGCCGCATTCCACTCAACCCATCTCATACACACCTGAGTCTAGTGAAAAGGATTTGCTCATTAGGAACTTGGCTGAGGAACTTAAGAAGATGACCAGCCGGGTTCAAGGCGTTGAGGGAAGAAAAAGAGTCGAGGGGCTGAACTATGAAGACCTCTGCATACAGCCCGATGTCGAACTGCCCGAGGGGTACAAACCTCCAAAGTTTGAAATGTTCGATGGTACAGGTGATCCAAGGGTCTATTTGAGGACCTACTGTGATAAGCTGGTTGGAGTAGGGAAAGATGAAAAGATCCGCATGAAGCTATTCACGAGGAGCTTAACAGGAGATGCTCTTTATTGGTACATCAGCCAAGACCCCAGGAAATGGTCGAATTGGGTAAGCATGGCGTCTGACTTTATGGACCGATTCAGGTTTAACACAAAGAACGCACCGGATGTGTTCTACAATCTGAAGAAGAATCCTACGGAGACTTTCCGCGAGTATGCTACTCGCTGGAGATCTGAAGCTGCTAAGGTCAGGCCCGCCTTTGACGAAGAACAAATGAATAAGTTCTTTGTCCGAGCTCAAGATCCACAATACTATGAGCGGTTGATGGTGATCGAGAATCATAAGTTCTCTGATATTATCAAATTGGGTGAGAGAATCGAAGAAGGAATCAAAAACGGTATGGTGACCAATTTTGAATCCTTACAAGCTACAAATAAGGCTTCACAGTCTGGTGGTGTGTCCAATAAGAGGGATGTGGGAGCCGTGATGGTTGCACAGAGAACCAAATCCCCACTAAAATACCAAACCTACCAAACACCTCTACTTATATATCAGCCAACACCTCCACAAACTTATCAAGCACCCTTGCCCTCATACCAACCACCACCACCAACATATCAGTCATCCCCACCACCTACCTATCAACCTACTTCACCTAGATATTCCCAGCACGCTCCTGTTTATCACACCTATAACTCTCAACCATCCTACTATCAGTCACCCCCTGCTCACCAAAATTTTCCTAGACCTCGACCCAACTTTGACCGTAGACCTCCTAAACCATACACCCCCATCATCGAACCTATCGACCAGTTGTATGAGAAACTAAAGGCTGTCGGTTATGTTAACCCCATCCCTTCCGTAACCCCTGAGAATCCTTCCTAGTGGGTTAATCCAAACAAGTCCTGTGCATACCACCCCGACATGAAGGGACACACTATTGATGAATGTAGTTCTTTGAAGGATAAGATACAGTCCTTGTTCGACAACAAGATCATTGTGGCAAAAGAATCCACTCCTAATGTCCGCAACAATCCACTCCCAGACCATAAGGGTGGAGGCATCCACATGATTAAAATAGAAGAAGATTGGGACCCAGAGGGGTCGATCGATTTGATTATAGAAGGTGATGACCCAAATAATCCAGCGGTCACCCTCAATCCTATCATAGTCCAGATCCAGCCATCTGGAGATGTTGGGGTAGCTATGTCAGTACCTTTCGAGTTTGAAGCAGTACCACCCACAAAGGCATCTGCGCCGTTTGAAGTCGAAGTTATGCCAACTGCAAATGCACCTGCACCATTTGAGATTGCAGTCATGCCACCTACTAAGGCACATGTTCCGTTCGAGGTGAATATAGCTACACCAATCACAGTGGCAGTGTCAACCACGCCACCTTTTCGCAGCAATGCCATACCATGTGATTATGTAGCCGAGGCAAGAAGAAAGGGCAAGGTCAAGGTCGAAGAAGCTACTGCAGCACAGGGTATGACAAGGACCGGCAGGGTCTACACACCAGAACATTTGGCGGAATCAAGCAAACAGGCCTCCAACAGGCCACCCATTATTGAGATAGGCACAAATGAACTTTAGAGGAAGGTACATGCCAAAGAGTACTCTGTCATTGACCCGTTGCACAAGACACCATCTCAGATATCTATTCTTTCATTGCTGCAAAATACAGAGGCACACAAAAATCCTTTGATGAAAGTGCTGAATGAAGCATATGTGCCAAACAACATCACCAGCGGGGAAATGGCCAATATGGTAGGCCAAGTGCTGGAGAGTCACAAGATCACTTTTCATGAGGACGAGCTGCCGCCTGAGGGGTTGGGTCATAACAAAGCACTGCACATCACTGTGCAATGTGAAGACAATTTCATCACCAGGATTCTAATCGATGAGGGATCCAGTCTCAACATATGTCCATTGACGACGCTCAAGAAATTGGGCAAAGGGCTGTACAAGATAAGAGAAGGGTCAATGAACGTGAAAGCTTTCGATGGTTCGCAAAGGTCCACCACCGACGAGATCAGTCTCTGTTTTCAAATGGGGCCTACATGGTTTGAAGTCGATTTCCAGGTGATAGACATATCAGCGTCCTACAACCTGCTATTAGGACGGCCATGGATACAGGCTGCCGGAGCCGTGGCATCGACACTGAATCAGGCAATGAAGTTTGAATGGAACCATCAAGAGGTAATCATCCACGGAGACGGAAGCAATCCTATTTACAGTCGCCAGACTATTCCAGTAGTTGAAGGAAGAAGGAAGATGGGTGGAGAAACTTACCACCACATTGAACGAGTCAATGCCATAAATAAAGACAAATAGTGGGATAGCAAGATAATGAGCATGATGAACTGGAGATGGTATGAGCCAGGTAAAGGGCTTGGCAAGAATCTCCAAACCTATAAAGATCAAAAACCATGGTACCACTTTTGGTCTGGGATACAAATATACTTGGCAAGAGTACAACAACTGGTCGCCACCATGGAGCGACCCCTAGTACCCATTGGAGCAGCCAATACCACATATGGAACAAACCTTTCAGCAGACCGACATTATCTATGGGTCAGAGGAAGAAGAAGCACTTGCAGCGCTGAGGAACTTATTTCTGGAAGACGACGACATGGATTGCTGTGTCATTATTGAGGAGGAGGGGGAGGAAGGCCCTTCCATCCAGGCCGTGAGCAGAGGACCGTCTCTCAAGAATTGGACTATCAGAACAGCCAGGGCCCGACGAGCCTCGGGGTAGCAGGGCTAAAAAAGCATTATTCATTGTCTTTTACTAAATGATTTCCTTTTCCGCATTTTATTTCTACAATAAGAGCTTCAATGTTCAAAACATTTTTATTTATCAAAAGCACTTTTACGTTTCATGAATCAATATTTATTAGTATCATTTTTCCTCATTACTTTATCTATACAACATTACTATTACTTGTCTTGATGAACCGATGACTGTGACATGCAATGAGACAACGCAACAAACAAACATTGATTCAGAAGAAGAAGATGATATACCTAACGAAATCGTCAAAGAAGTCGAGAATTTTGAGAACAGACCTAAGTTGCACAAGAACAAAGGTTGAGTCATAGGGGATTGCTTCCAACTTGGACGAGACCAAAATTGTCAACCTGGGAGATTCAGAAAATGTCAAGGAAACTCGCATCAACATTCATTTGTCGCCGTCAGAGAAGAAAGAATACACGAAATTTTTGAAGGAGTACGAGGATATATTTGCATGGTCGTACGATGACATGACTGGTCTGAGTACGTCCATCGTTGCTCACAAGTTACCGACCAACCCAATGTGTCCACCGGTAAAGCAAAAGCTCAGAAAGTTCAAACCTGACATGAGTTTGATAATCAAAGAAGAAGTCACCAAGCAAATCAATGCTAAGGTTCTCAGGGTAGTGGAGTATTCGACGTGGTTAGCTAACATCGTGCCAGTGCCAAAGAAAGATGGGAAGGTTAGAGTCCGTGTCGACTACCGGGATCTCAACCGGGCCAGTCCAAAAGATGACTTCCCTTTGCCAAACATACATATCCTGATTGACAATTGCACCAAGCATGAACTACAATCATTCATGGATTGCTTCGCTGGTTACCATTAGATCTGGATGGATGAGGAAGATGATGAGAAAACGGCTTTCATTACGCCGTGGGGAGTATAGTGCTATAAGATGATGTCGTTCGGCCTGAAGAATGCTGGGGACACATATATGAGGGCTATGACCACTATCTTCCACGATATGATACATAAGGAGATCGAGGTATATATGGACGATGTCATTATCAAGTCTAAGATAGCTACTGATCACATAGAAGATCTGAGGAAGTTCTTCAATAGGTTGCGGAAATACAATCTAAAACTAAACCCCGCAAAGTGTATATTCGGGGTTCCCGCTGGGAAATTGCTCGGGTTCATTATAAGCCGTAGAGAAATAGAACTGGATCCGTCAAAGGTCAAATCCATCCAAGAGTTACCACCACCAAAGAACAAGAAAGATGTGATGAGTTTCCTAGGATGACTTAACTACATCAGCCGATTCATAGCCCAGTCCACAGTTATATGTGAGCCGATCTTCAAGATGCTGAAGAAAGATGCTGCAACTAAATGGACCAATGATTGTCAAAAGTCTTTCGACAGAATTAAGGAGTACCTGTCAACACCGCTAGTCTTGGTAAGACCTCTGTTACTCTACCTTGCAGTATTAGATGGAGCTTTTGGTTGCGTTCTAGGGCAACACGACGAGATAGGAAGAAAAGAGCAGGCTATTTATTATCTGAGTAAGAAGTTCACTCCGTACGAGGCAAGGTACTCTCTATTGGAACGCACCTGTTGTGCTCTAACTTGGGTAGCCTAGAAGTTGAGGCATTATTTCTGTGCCTACACAACATATCTCATATCAAGGATGGATCCCTTGAAGTACATCTTTCAGAAACCTATGCCCACTGGCAAGCTTGCCAAGTGGCAGATCCTGCTGAGTGAGTTCGACATTGTCTATGTGACTCAGAAAGCAGTCAAGGGACAAGCATTGGCAGACCATCTTGCTGAGAACCCTATGGATGGAGAATACGAACCCCTGAAAACATATTTTCCTGATGAAGAGGTATCATTCATAGGAGAAGACATTGCAGAATCTTATGACGGTTGGAGAATGTTCTTCGATGGAGCAACAAATTTTAAGGGGGTAGGCATTGGAGCTGTCCTGATATCGGAAATTGGTAAACATAATCCAGTATCTGCTAAACTCAGATTCCCCTGCACCAACAATATGGTAGAATATGAAGCATGTATCTTAGGGCTCAACATGGCCATTGACATGAATGTTCAAGAGCTGCTAGTGATTGGTGACTCAGACTTGCTTATATATCAGGTACAAGGAGAATGAGCTACTAAGAATTCCAAGATACTGCCGTATCTGCACCATGTGCAGGAATTGAGAAAGAGGTTCACAAAGATAGAATTTCGGCACGTCCCCAGAATTAAGAACGAGTTTGTCGATGCATTGGCCACTCTGTCATCTATGATACAACATCCAGATAAGAGCTTCATTGACCCTATTCTGGTAAAGACCCATAGCCAGCCGGCCTACTGTGCCCATGTTGAAGAGGAAGTAGACGGAAAGCCCTGGTTTCATGATATCAAAGAGTACTTGTCAAAGGGAGAGTACCCAGAGCTTGCAAATCATGTTCAGAAACGCACGTTCCGGAGTTTGTCCAACAACTTATTTCACAGCGGAGGAATCCTGTATAGGAGGACTCCCGATTTGGGATTATTGAGATGCGTCGATGCAAAGTAAGCCTCCAAGCTACTTGAGGAGATACACGACGGGACCTGTGGCCCACATATGAATGGATTTGTTTTGGCTAAGAAGATACTCAGAGCAGGTTATTTTTGGATGACTATGGAAACAGGCTGCATCCAGTATGTCCGGAAATGCTATCGATGTCAGGTACATGCAAATATGATAAAGGTACCTCCAAACGAGCTCAATGCAACAAGCTCACCATGGCCATTTGCCGCATGGGGCATGGACATTATTGGACCAATCGAACCTACCACCCCCAACAGACACAATTTCATCTTGGTAGCAATCGATTACTTTACTAAATGGATCGAAGCAGCATCAAAGCAGTGACTAAGAAAGTCGTGGCAGACTTTGTCCGCGACCGTATTATTTGCCGATTTGGAGTTCCAGAGTCAATCATCACCGACAATGTCTCCAACCTCAATAGTGACCTAATGAAAGCTATGTGCGAGATTTCAAGATCAAACACAAGAATTCCACAGCCTACAGACCTCAGATGAATGGAGCTATAGAAGTCGCCAACAAGAACATCAAGAAGATATTAAGGAAGATGATAGAAAAGCACAAACAGTGGCATGAGAAGTTATCATTTGCTTTACTAGGATACCGCACCACAGTCCGCACGTCAATCGAGGCGACCCCTTACATGCTAGTTTATGGTACAGAAGCCGTCATTCCCGCTGAGGTAGAAATTCCTTCCCTAAGAATCATACATGAAGCTGAGCTCAGCGATGGGGAGTGGGTAAAGAGCCGTTATGAGCAACTGGACCTCATAGACGGGAAAAGGATGAATGCAGTATGTCATAGGCAACTTTACCAGAATAGAATGACCCGAGCTTTCAACAAAAGGGTCAAGTCGAGACAGTTCGCACCGGGGCAACTCGTGTTGAAGAAGATCTTTCCACATCAAGATGAAGCCAAAGGGAAATTCTCTCCCCACTTGCAAGGTCCTTATATGGTTCACCAAGTGCTGACAGGAGGAGCACTTATACTTACAGAGATGGACGGAGAAGTCTGGCCAAAGCCAATCAATTCAGATGCAGTCAAACGCTATTATGTGTAATCTTTATGCTTTTATCGGTGATGTAAATTGAACTACGCCGGGCCTAATTCCCGTTTAAGAGGGGATACGTAGGCAGCCTTATGGGTTCAGTCACAATTCAATAAAAATTTCATCCCCCCCCACAATTGGAAACTGGGTTAGAATTTTGAGGAAGACCCTCAAAATTCCGAAGCAAAGCCTATCGCCGCACGTGCAACAGAGAGAAGCGTCAACCCATCAAACTGGGGCAGAATTTTGAGGAGGACCCTCAAAATTCCGTATCAGGAGAGGTTGCAATGTCTTGAACCGCGTCACGGTTGTCGGTTCATCTAAACTATTTTAAACTATATGTTTGTACTATATTTTTACAAAATCATGCATACTTATTCTTGAAAACAGCCTTGTTTAGCGAACGCTACCCTAATGATACGTACAAATCAAGCAAAACGAGTTAGCAAAGCCAACGAGGATACGAACTAACCTCCCCATTTACAGAACTCATGATTTTTCTTTGGATGCAGGCACAAAGCCCAAAACATACTGTCCGCCCGAGGGACAAATATTGGTCAAATATATGATTCTCAAAACCGTCGCACTCGCCGACATTTATTATCAGCACAAACAAACGATGCTCCATAATCACAACGCTCACAACAGTTACAATACCACAATTTATTACCAGCTAAGAATTTCTACTGTCATTTATTTAATCTTGCATAAGGCTACCTTTCTGCCTTCCGAGACTAAGCTCTGTCTCCATTTTGCATTAGGTTAAGCTCTACCTCCATTTTCATAAGGCTACCTTTCCGCCTTCCACTTTCATAAGGCTACCTTTCTGCCTTCCGAGACTAAGCTGTGTCTCTATCTGCATGAGGTTAAGCTTTACCTCCATTTGCATAAGGCTACCTTTCTGCCTACCACTTGCATAAGGCTACCTTTCTGCCTTCCGAGACTAAACTCTGTCTTCATCTGCATGGTGTTAAGCTCTACCTCCATTTGCATAAGGCTACCTTTCTGCTTTTCGAGACTAAGCCCTGTCCCTATTTGCATAAGGCTACCTTTCTGCCTTCCGAGGCTAAGCGCTGCCTCTAATTTACCTTCTTCATCGAGACTAAGAGCTGTCTCTTAAAGCATTATTTACTTAACTTTTCTTTCGGGCTAAGCTCTGCCCTTCAATTCGCAAGACTAAGCTCTGTCTTGCCAGCATCATATTATTGCATTTCATGGGCTGAAATATCGCCGACCTCTCCAAAGGCGCCATCGTTCGGAGGCACCATCTTCATGGCCCGAGAACACCATTTCATGGCATGAGGATCTATCTCAATTTTGCATACCATCATTCAAAGGCGTCATCGTTCGTAGGCACCATCTTCATGGCCCGAGAACATCATTTCATGGCACTGCGAATCCTTCATCGAACAATTCATGGCCTAGGACATCATGGTTTGAGGACGTCATCCTTAACCGTTCGAAGACAACATTCATAGTCCAACGGGGAACTTGCATCATGTTTAAATTTACGCACAATATGCGCTTGTATTATTTTATTTGTAGGTAATACGGCGGGCGACGACTATTCTAGCAGGAGCGGTCCCGCTCCAGTCCCCCTAACCATTCCCGTAAATCGTTTATTCATCCAACCCTATATGTTGCGTCCGTTCTTGTAATAACTTCATTGGTGTACTTTGCCGATGACTCCTAAACTATAAACGGCCTGATTCCTGTAAAACCAGGGATATGTAGGAAACTCGGAAACTAGGGTACGACCTAAATCTCTTTAAATTGTTTCGCTCGGTCAAAATTGGCCATCATATCTTTACCCGACAACTCTTTCATCCTTCCCGGGTAAAGAGGGACAGCTGTTGATACCAAATTGTTTCTCAAATTATTCTTAATTTGCATATGTACCTTCAAAATCAGGTTTTCATGACAATTGATACTTTTCTATAATTTTACCATATTTTTATTAATTTATTTTAATTTATCCAGTAGTTTTATCTCTAATAATTAATTACAAATTGCATTACAAACGATTTCAAAAACATTCCTTAACTTAAATAATTTTTGGTCCTATTAAGACCAAATTATTTCATAATTAGCCAAATTGGCACTATTTGGCTATAATTGCAATAACTTTGGTTATAGCCTAATCATATATTTTATGCTATTTTTACTCAATAATTAATCATTCATGTTTTTAAATACTAACTAATAATTTTAATTTAATCTATTAAGCATCAATTTTATTTTTTAAATATAATTATTAGCTATTTTTATAAATTATTTATCTATTTTAATTGGGTATTTAATAAGTAGCCACTTTTATTTTTAAATCCTAGCCTAATTAAATCTGGACCCCTACCCATTTAATTAGCCCAAATACCAGGCCCTAACCTTAAAGCCACCTAGCCCAATCCCTCTTTTAATTTGGACCGTTGATCATTTTTGATCAACGGACCAGATTAATTCTTACCATAATTAATTCCTAAAGACTACCCCCCGTCTCATTTCCCCCTCTCATTTGTTACACTCAATCGTCTCTTTGAATCCTCTCACCTCTCTCTCTAAACGTTCCATTTCCTGAGCCCTATCTCCTCTTCTCTGGCCACCTCCTCGCCGGAAACCATGGAGGTTTCACCTCCCACCAGCCTTATGGCTCCTCCCTTCGCATTTGTGTCACCGGTTGAGGTTCTCAAGTGACCTAGAGGCGGTTCTCTCCCATCTCCGGTCTCATGCCATCTTTTCGGCTGTCTATGGCCGTTCGAGTAAGATCTGTCACCCTCCGGTTGAAAGCCGACAAGATTTTGAGTTTTCTTCTTCTTCTCTGAGGTTTTCTTTGGAAACCCTAACCTTAAAACCCTCCGATCTTTCTAGATCTGTAACAGATCTATGGATATTTTGAGGTTTTCACATATTTTCTTCCAAAAATCTCATGTTTTAAGAACGATTTCTTCATCTTTAAAAAAACTAGGGTTTCTTAACCTCTTTTAAAACGCTTTCTCTTCTGATTGTTAGTACTAATCTTTGATTCTCGGTATGTTTTAAACGTTGTTTTAAGTCTTCTCTTTTTACCCGAGTTATCCTGTTAAAACCCCTAATATTTAGGGTTATGAGTTTGTTGTGGTTGCTATGTTTATTTAATTTGTATGTTTCTCATGAACATCCTATGATTCTGTGATTTTTGCTTTATGTTTTCTTGTTAGGGTTTCTGGGTTCGATTATTTCTGCCTATATCATGTCTATGCTATGCTCTATACGAAACCCTATTTCTTATGTGATACTAGTCTTCTTATGGTTCTGATTCTTGTCTATTACCTGCTTATTTTCATAATGCTATGGTAAATCATTGATGTCCTTTCTATTTGTGAATCCCTGAATTTCCATGACTAATACTTCACTGATCTTGCGTGATGTTCATTACTGACTTCGAGTATCTTCTATAATAATATGATATTTTTGAGTGATACTGATTTCCTAATTTTCAAATTGTTTCCTTACATGCGTGGTGTTTTCCTTGATTAGTATTGATTACCTGTAATTTTAATCTCATTCGAGATTCTCTTGACCAATTTCCAGAATTAAATTGTACTCTGCCTTATTTTATGTGTATAAATATGTGTATTGGTAAAAAAGAGCTTCACACGTGTAGAAATTCTTGATGACTCAGCAATCTATGTGGAGCAATGAAAACACGATAGTTGGATAGGACTCTATGAAGAGGTACAAAGAAAAGAGGCACGACACAGCATACCCACGAGGTAATTAGCTACGGGAATCTCAACCTGATTGAGTGGATAAAGAGACACGGTCAGAATGAATCCGGGCAGAATAAAGGGCAGATTCAGAGATCTTCAATTAATGAGCCACACGTTACATAACCTTCATGCAACAGTTACAGTTACTCATTGTAATGTTACATTAATGCCATAATTAGTCATTAATGCTCAATCATTGAAAATGGTAGACATTATATTAAGAAATTCCCTATATAAGGGAAGAAAATGTAACTTGTAAGACATATTCGAACTACTACGGCAATCCAATTACTTTTTATGCATCTTATTACTTTCCATTTACAAGTTTTACTTACAGTTACTAGTCTATTCTTTGATTATCAGAAACCCGTGTTCTTCTTAAAATAGCTTTGAGCAAAGAATTCAATTCTTTGGTTAAACAAATTGGTTCCGTTATCGGGAATCTGATAATCTTTGCTTTAAAATTACATCCTTTGAATCATGTCGAACGTCGATGACAATAATCAATAGAGAATTGGAACTCCAGTTCCATCACCTTTAGGAACCCCACGGGGCTCACGGGAGCCATCCCCAGAAAGATCCAACAACAATAACAATGGTAACGATCAAACAGGAGAACAAGATCAGGTGAAGCAAATGATTGCAGAGTATGTGAGCCAAGCTTTGCAAGAGTTTGCGAGAGGATTACCGGCCGCATCACCTACACCACCCCCTAACAACACCATAACCATGGAAAATACTCACTCCGGGTAAGCAAACTCAGGAAGTGGGGGTACTCCTAATGAATCCCTCGAAGCAAGACCAGGTATGTCCAATAACCCAGAATTACAATCTTTATTATTAACTTTGCAAAAACAGGTGAAGGAACAAAACGATCGAATCGAACAAATTCCCAGAGTACCACCTGTTATCAAAGGCATTGATGTTGATTGATATTCTCAACAACCTTGGAAGCCAAGTGCAGCGCCCCTGCCTATTCTCATGAAATTCAAAATGCCTGATGTTCCTAAATATGATGGGACAACTGACCCACACGACCATGTGACTGCTTTTACCACCGGAGTGAAGGGAAATGACTTGAAAAATCAAGAAATTGAGTCAGTCTTGGTTAAAAGGTTTGGAGAAACACTTACCAAAGGAGCGTTAACCTGGTATTCTCTTCTCCCTGAAAATTCATTCTTTTGCTGAGCTTGCAGATTCTTTTATAAAAGCACATTCCAGTGCGCAAAAAGTCGAAAAAAGAATGGAGGACATATTTAAAATAAAACAGGAGACACGGAGCTACTTCGTGAATTTGTAGACAGGTTTCAACGAGAAAGGATGATGTTGCCAAGGGTGCCTGACAATTGGGCAGCCATAGCATTTGCAAGCAATTTAAATGACAAAAGCTCAGAAGCCATGAGAAGACTCAAGGAAAGCTTTAGAGAATTCCCAGCTACGAAATGGAATGAAGTTTATAACAGGTACAACACCAAGCTTCGTATAGAAGAAGATACCATTTCTCGTTCAAAAGATGAAGATCGTATCAGTTCCAGACATTCCGAATCAGAAAGGAGATCAGGTAAAAACAGGTACGACCCTTATATGGGACCTTCGGGACGAGAAACTCGTCCCAGGTTTGAAAACGTTCGGTCAGAATATAGACCATCAAATAGAGATACATGATCATCCTCATCAAGGTCTAGAAAGGATCGGGATGAACGAAATAGAGGTAATACAAGAATTGGAGACCACACCTTCAATGTAAGTACTTCTGAACTAATTTCAGTATTGAGAAATATGGGTGATAAGGTTCGATGGCCCAAAGAAATGAGGTCGAACCCAAACAAAAGGAACCTAGATTTTTGGTGTGAATTCCATAATGATCATGGACACAGAACGGCAAATTGTAGATTTTTGCAAGGTGAGGTAGAACAATTATGGAAACAGGGCTACCTAACAAAATTATTTAGTGAAAAAGGTAAACATGCATACATGAAGAACAAACAGGAGCACCCAAAACCACCATCTCCAAAACGAACTGTCAACGTGATACACAAAGGTGAAGAGGTGAACGAAGTGGTCTGTAAAAGAACTACAAAGTTCACAATTACACACGGAAAGTGGATTCGTGAAGATTCGGAAGCAGACAATATATCCTTCGATGATGCAGATATCAATGGACTAATGCTTCCTCACAACGGCGCTCTGGTAATATCCTTACTTATACATGATACTAACGTAAAAAGAGTGTTGATTGATCCAGGGAGTTCAGTCAACATCATTTTGCTAAGAGTCATGGAAGAAATGCTACTGGGGAATCAAGTAATCCCAAAAGCACAAGCCATATCAGGGTTTGATAACTCTACAGTTATAACGAAAGGGGAAATTGAACTTAGTACTTATGCTGAGGGAGTAATCAAAAGTACTAGGTTCCAAGTCATCGATACTGACATGGCCTATAACGTAATCATAGGGAGACCATGGATCCACGACATGAAAGCAATACCATCCACCTCGCATCAAGTAATTAAATTCCCTTCCAAACGGGGAATTCAATAGATTAGAGGTGATCATCAAATTTCGAGGAATATAAATTCCGTGGTACATTACAACAAAAAAGTGAAAGCGGAAGAATAAAAAATAGGGAAGTCTCCCAAACAGAAGACATTGCCCAAATAGGTATGGAATAAATTATTGCCCAAACAGGTATGGAAGAAATTATAGCCCAAATAGGTACGGAAGAAGATAGTAACGAGAAGGTGAACCAAGTCACCACAAAAGATGTATCAAATCATACAGATGTAGATTCCAGACCTGATGTCATTCAGGAACCAAAGGAAGACGAACACATCAAAACGACCATGGAAGAGCTCGAAGTTGTTCCATTGTTCGAACAAAAGCCTGAACAGAAAGTTCACATAGGCATGAGGCTGAGCCCCAGTCGTAGAGGTAAGTTAATTGATTATTTAAAATCTAATGCGGATTGCTTTGCATGGTCCCATTCAGACATGGCAGGTATGCCGCCAGAAGTGATGACTCATAAGCTAATTAAGGTCCATACTTCGTACCTGTTAAGCAGAAGAAAATAAAGCAAGGACCATTCAAGAACCAAGTAATTGACGAAGAGGTACAAAAACTCTTGAAAATTGGTTCAATACGAGAGGTAACATACCCTAACTGGTTAACTAACACTGTAGTGGTGCCTAAGAAGAATGGTAAATGGAGAGTATGCGTAAGATTACACAGACTTAAATAAAGCATGCCCCAAAGATTCATTTCCATTACCACATATAGATAAAATGATTGATGCCACCGCAGGTCATGAATTGTTAAGCTTTCTAGATGCGTATTCTGATTATAATCAGATAAAAATGGATCCCTCAGACGAGGAAAAAACTTCCTTTATTACAAACATGGGGACTTAATGTTACAAAGTCACGCCTTTTGGCCTGAAAAATGCTGGAGCCACGTATCAGAGGCAAGTAACCAAGATGTTCCAGCAACATCTGGGAAAGACGATGGAGGTTTACATCGATGACATGCTGGTGAAATCAACACATGCAGAAGATCATTTTCAGCACCTTTCTATTACCTCTAAAATTTTACGCAGGTATAATATGAAATTGAATCTAGAAAAATGCGCCTTTGGCGTAGAATCAGGTAATTTTTTGGGTTTCCTTGTATCAAATAGAGGAATAGAGGTAAATCCTGCTCAAATTAAAGCTATAGAGGAAATACCCGATATACTTACGAACAAAAAAGAAGTTCAAAGACTAACAGGCAGAATTGCAGCCTTAAGAAGATTTATTTCCAGGTCTTCAGAGAAGAGTTTTAAATTCTTTTCAGTTCTTAAAAAGCAGAATCAATTCGAATGGACTTAGGAATGTCAGCAGGCTCTCAAATATTTGAAGGCTTATATATCAAAACCCCCGTTGCTATCAAAGCCAAAAGTGGGGGAAAAGCTGTATATCCATCTTGCCGTTGCAGAAATTATCGTAAGTGCAGTACTGGTAAGGGAAGACACATGTAAACAATCTCCAATTTATTATGTAAGCAAGACTTTATTAGATGCTGAAACCAGATACCCACATCTAGAAAAATTAGCCTTGGCTCTAATCATGGCAGCTAGAAAATTAAGACCATATTTTCAATGTCATCCAATCACTGTTGTGACTTCATATCCATTGAGAAATATTCTACGCAAACAGGAATTATCAGGAAGGTTAGCTAAATGGGCTATAGAATTAAGCGAGCATGACATAATATATCAGCCTAGGACTGCAATAAAGTCTCAAATTTTAGCTGATTTCATCGCCGATTTTAATAATAGCATCGTCCCTGAAGTAGAAAAAGAGTAACTACTTTTTAATGGGGCTAATCCGGGTATATGGACCCTATTTACTGACGGCTCTTCTAATATAAAAAGAGCCGGCCTATGCATAGTCTTAATATCACCCACGGGTGAAAAGACAAGGCAAGCTATTAAATGTTATCCCATAACTAACAATGAAGAAGAGTATGAAGCTCCCATTGCAGGGCTTGAACTGGAACGAGAACTCTCAAGTGAGCAGATCGTGATCAAAAGAATCTCTCAGCTGGTAGTAAACCAGATGCAGGGGACTTATATTGCTTGGGAGACTCGGATGCAACAGTATCTGGAAAAGGCATGAGATCTCGTAAGGCAGTTCAAAACATGAAAGGTTATACAAATACCTATAGAGGAGAATGCAGAAGCAGATGCATTAGCTAACCTCGCAACAGTTACATAAGTAACAAATAAAGACAATGCAATTGTCGTTCACCTGTTTCATTCAGCAATCGACCAGGATAAGAATGAGGTAACATTTAAAAATTTAACCTGGGATTGGAGGAACAAAATTTTAAATTTCTTGCAGAATGGCGCCGTACCTGAAGACAAAAAAGCAGCTCAAGCACTTCGCCGAAAATCTGCACGGTACTGCATCATTCACAATTCTTTATATCGTAAAATGTTCGGAGGTCCCTTAGCAAAATGCCTTGGACCTAATCAAATGGAGTTCGTGATGAGGGAAGTCCACGAAGGACACTGTGGAAATCATGCAGGGGCGAGATCCTTAGTCAAAAACCTAATCAGAGCAGGGTACTATTGGCCCAAGATGGAAGAAGAGACTGAAGGCTTCGTAGCTAAATGCGGCAAATGCCAATGATTTTCTAACAACATGCATCGACCAACAGAACTATTTCACCCAGTGATATCGCCATGGCCGTTCATGAAATCGGTGATGGACATAGTAGGACCCTTTCCCTCAGCTAAAGGAAAGGTACGATTCTTACTCGTGTTAACTGACTATTTCACAAAATGGGTGGAGGCAAAATCTTTCAAACAAGTGCGAGAAAAAGAAGTGAAAAGCTTTCATATGGCGAAACATAATATGCCGCTTTGGAATACCGAAGGATATCGTATGTGATAATGGCCCATAATTCATAGGCTCTCAAATCACAGAATTCTTCAAAAGTTGGCAAATCAAGCGAATCACTTCGTCACCATATCACCCCATGGCTAATGGGCAAGTTGAATCGAGAAACAAAGTCATCGTCAACAACCTAAAGAAACGGTTGGAGAAAGCCAAGGGAAATTGGCCTGGTGAATTACCGGCAGTGCTATGGGCTTACAGAATGACTTCAAAAACAACTACGGGAGAAACTCCATTCGCGCTTGTTTATGTCTCAGAAGCTTTAATACCGGTGGAGATTGGTGAACCAAGCATATGGTTTACAACAGCCACGAAGGATGCAAACAACAACGAGTTAAGGATCAATCTGGACTTGCTCGAGCAAAGAAGAGAAGCTGCGCTAATACGTATGTCAGCTCAAAAACAAATTATAGAACGATATTACAACCGAAAAGCTCACCTCAGATATTTCGAAATTAGGGACTTTGTTCTAAAAAATGTCTTCCAGTCAACAAAAGAAACTGGTGCGGGAAAGTTGAATCCAAATTGGGAAGGACCCTACAAAGTCTGAGGCATCGCAGGGAAAGGCGTTTATGAGTTGGAAGCCATGGATGGCGGGATCTTACCAACCAGTTAGAATGCCATCCACTTAAAGAAGTATTACTTCTAACCGTTATCACTATGTTCGATTTTACATTTGTACAGTTAAAATTTTACTAACCATTTTAGATGATAGGCAAAGAGATAACCCATCACCAGATGATGATATTAGACCTGCAAAGACGCGAGGAAGTAACTGAATTCCCAGTCTAGGGTTACACTTTATGATGGACGTTTTAAAGGGTTAAGCAGTCATCATCCAAAAACTATATACCTTAGAGTCCCGTCTGTTTTTCCTTTTCAGGAAAAGGACCACAAGGATGGATTAGTCAAGTGCTCGAGATTTCATTCTTCAAAGCTCAAACACTTGGGGGACTATACAGTATGAAAGGCGAAGACAAAGCGTAGAATACTATCAAAAAGTCAAAGCTCGAGCCTGAAGATCCATCATCCCAACAATTCAAGTGATACGAGCAGAATCAAAAGAGCCAAAGACTCAAGACACAAAGCCTGATTCAAAAAACCTTCGAACATGTTCGTAGATGTAAATGAATGTTCAGGTTAAAAGGCAAATTATTAGTTACGAGAGAGAAATTCATATCTTTATACTTATTCAGAAAACTGTTGTAACAAAAAACAGTTATGAAATCTTTGCATTCATACAGAAAACTATTATCAATAAAAACAGTTATGGATGAAAAATCATTATCCTTGTACCTATTCAAAAAACTGCTGTCAACAAAAAACCGTTACGAATGAAAAAACATCACCCTCGTATTTATTAAAAACTGTTGTCAATAAAAACAGTTACGGGTAAAAACCCATACCTTTATAAAAATTGTTACAAACAAAAACAGTTATTCCCTTGTATTAACTCGAAAAAACTATTACACAAGAAAAACAATTAGGAAATACATGTTTATATCAGACCTGTTAAAAGAAAATAGCTGCAACATGAGTTTTAGACGATGCGCAAACACATGTGAAATGTTATGAAAGTTCAACACAAAAGCTTTCTTTAAAAACATTGTTAAAAAGAAACATGTGAAAAATTCCCATCTCTCTATTGCATCTTTACACCATTATGAAGTTGAGATATCTTCTTCATTAAGTGTCGATCAAAAAGGGCCCTCTTTCACAAACCGTGCCTACTACGAAAAGGTATGGATAATCTAAGCATTGTATATGCAAAATTCAGAGGTAAAACTTAAACCTAAAAAATGAAGCATGCAAAAGACTTAAAGAGTGAAACAAAAACTCAACAAAAATTAAAGTCATACTTGCATTAATATATCAAAACGACAAAATAAACTAAGTATTAACTTAGTTTTAGCCGTATTTAGCTTTTTACATTGGGTTCCCCTAAGTTGTCAGTTGGGTACTTAAAGGATCCAAACGTACCCCCGATGGGACTGGGGGTAACCACCAATTGATAAAAAATAAAAGAAAAGAGAACCAAGATCTTAAACTTCATCAGATGGGGGGTTGTCTTCACTGGCAGGAGGAGCATCTTAGGATGAAGAGACATGAGCAGCAGGAGCCTCACCTTCAGGTGAAGAGAGATTTGACCTTGTTGAGACTTCTCAATGGTCTCCTTGGTCTTCACAATTTCGGCTTTTAGGTCAAAACCCTCTTGGCTCATTTCCGTCAATGTGTCAAGACGAGAGTTCATATAAGACCAACTCACATCAACGGCTGCCTTGTCTTCAAGATCTTCATAATATTTCTCCCACAGCTCAACTTCAGCTCTTAATTCATCCTTTTCAGCCACGACAACATCATGATAGGCCTTTAAAGGAGCGAAAGACCTTTCCAGGGACTGAATTTTCTTCAAAGAGTTGCGAAGATCCTCCTGGGTTTGAGTGAGTGATTGAAAATATTCCTCCTTCTGACCTAATAAGGCCTTCAGGATCTTGATCTCTTCAGAGGCACGGGACAGCTGCTCTGCGAATGAGGACTCTAGGAAGTTCTTATCCTTGCCTGCCTGATCTGAAGATGCCTTCTCAATAGCCAACTCTACTGTCATGACCCTCACTTGATGCTCTAAGGTACACTTCTCCTCTTCCACTGCCTCCATGTCGTGTTGTAAGCTTTCATATTGCTCCTTCCAATTATCTGCCTCAACACACAACTCCCTCACTTCCTGCTCTGTATGGAAAACCCTCTTCATTAACTCCGTGCCTATAAGATTGATCTACAAAAGCAGATAAATAAGGTACGACAAAGAATGTTCGCACAAATGAACAAAGGAAAGTATATTTTACCTTTAAAGAAGTATGCACGATCTCATTTTCCCATGTAAGGGAACTATGGCTGTCCAGCTTAGCTCTCTCAGTCGGACCTATTAACGGTTTCAACCAAACATCAGACTGGACAAACTTTTTAAAGAAGTTACCCTCTGCTGGAGATTCTATCATCACCTGCCTCATCTCCCCCCCTGCTGGAAGACCCTACTTCTGCAACAGATGTCATGGAAGAAGGAACGTATAAGGGAGCCACGGGCAAGGAAGTCTGAGGGGCAGAAAAAGCCATAGGAGAGAAAGCAATGACAGGAGCAGGAACAACCATGGGAGTAGGAGTAATAACAGGAGTAGTTGAGGGAAATTCTTTAAGAGTAGAAGGAGAGAAAATATCCAAGGGAGCTTCGTCAGCAACAGAACCAAATCCTTCATGGAATAGGAGATTCACTGATTCACGCACGTAAGAGGGAGTAACATCCTCAGGGGCATAAAGTTCAGCTTCAGGCGCGGGAGGATCAATAACAGGTGCAGACTCGTTGTCAGAGACCACCTTCCTTCTTCGTGACATATAGACTAAAGAACTCTCCTCTTCCTCCTCCTCTTCTAAGGTCCTTGACCCACTTGCTTTTCTCTTTGAAGAAGAGGATCCTGAAACAATCTCCTGGGCCTTTGCCCAGAACGACTTTGGAACAGACACAAATGCAGTAGAAGCTCCACAAGCAGCAAATCCTATCAAATGAAAAGGGTCGAATAAAGCACGAAGGAGGAAAGAAGTAAAAATAAAAACTTTATTTACCGTGAGTCTTAACTCTCCAACAAACCTCCCGGAGAGGTATTTCCATGAGCGTTCTTCTAATGGAACAATGAACAAAAGTTTTTCTACCCAACTTCGGAAACCGGAGACATTCTCAACGGTTCCCATAGTTGTTGCAAAGAGAAGAAACAATTACGGTACAGATAAAGTATCTCAAGAAAAAGGAAAGAAATGTGAGCAAAACTGTACTCACGTGCAAGATTCCACTTCTCAGGGAAGGGAAGATTTTCTTCACCTACTAAACCAGCAGTAGGAACAGCAACATACCGAAGGTACCGCCCTCGATCTTTATCATCATCAGGAGTCACTAACACCCTTTTGCTCCTAGCCGCGAGAGTAAAAACTCCCTGGTGGAACAACATTGGAGAATAAAGGTGGATGAGATGATGAAAGGTAAAGGGGACCGAAGCTAAGTTAGCCAAATATCTAAGATATTCAATAACTCTCCACACGAGAGGACTGACTTGTCCCAGACAAATTTTAAAAAATCGACAAAAATCAATGATAACTGGGTCGATTGGAGGCTTGAATCCTATTGTGAAGGGATAGGTATAAACAAAAGAATACCCGGCCTTGTAAGAGGTTATTCTTTTATTACCATTGGGCATGACAACAGGAAAATCAAGCTTCCAGAAACAATCCCTGCGTACAAGAGGTATCAAACCTTCAGTAATCTGGGTAGGGTATTTGTCAGCACTGTCAAGAGATGACAATGAAGAAAGATGATCTCTAAGGACCTGACTATCCCTAGAAAAGGAAAATTTTGCAGGTACTATTTCATCGACCCGCAGCTCACGCAAAGGTTCACTGTGTTCTTTACCCTTATACGAAGATCTAGAAGCCCTACCTCTCGGAGAAGATAAAGACCTAGAAGAAGGAGGGGGAGTAACTTGAGAAGAGGAAGAAACCCTAGAAGGAGTAGAACCTAAACTCCTAAGTCTACCACCTCTTCTACTCCGAGTTGGAACCGAAGAAGGCGTCAGATCATCTACGTTTATGACTCTCTTAGATTGGTTTGAAGAAGACATATTTACAAAGACAAGAAAAAGTTCTTTACAAATAAAGTTTGAAAGTTAGAAGTTTTTCGTGAAAGAAATTAAAGGGGTATTTATACTCGAAGGCAACCGTCAAAAATGAAAGAAAACAATGATGTGAAAGTCATAATTGAAGGTGTCACTTCGTGACTAATGCAGCCGCAAAAAGCCCTAAAAGGCGTTGAATAATTGCAGAACCAATCCGGGAATTCCACGTGGAACAAGCATTAAATGGAAGTGACAAGCGACGCCAACGCTCAAAGATGGATGCAATGTTTCGAGTGAAGCGACGGAAAAATATTCCCGCCATAAATGAGTATCCACTTACCAAATATTAATCGATAAATAAATGATAAGTGGGGGGACTATTTGTATTGGTAAAAAAGAGCTTCACACGTGTAGTAATTCTTGATGACTCAGCAATCTATGTGGAGCAATGAAAACACGACAGTTGGACAGGACTTTATGAAGAGGTACGAAGAAAAGAGGCACGACACAGCATACCCACGAGGTAATTAGCTACGGGAATATCAACCTGATTGAGAGGATGAAGAGACACGGTCAGAATGAATCCGGGAAGAATAAAGGGCAGATTCGGAGATCTTCAATTAATGAGCCACACGTTAAACAACCTTCACACAACAGTTACAGTAACTCATTGTAACGTTACATTAATGCCATAATTAGTCATTAATGCTCATCACTGAAAAGGGTAGACGTTATATCAAGAAATTCCCTATATAAGGGAAGAAAATGTAACTTGTAAGACACATTCGAACTACTACCGAAATACAATTACTTTTTATGCATCTTATTACTTTCCATTTACAAGGTTTACTTACAGTTACTAGTCTATTATTTGGTTATCAGAAACCCATGTTCTTTTTAAAATAACTTTGAGCAAAGAATCCAATTCTTTGGTTAAACAATATTAGGCTAACAATGAATTAGGATGAATTCAAGAGATTAATAGCCCCAATTAAAGGGTTAAACCTAGAGATAGTAATACCCGACTTGAGCCAATTTCACTTGCACTGTTTGAACACCTAATTAGGCTTGATAAAGCCAATTCGGGAAAAGTCACCCAAACTACTGAGAGGTATAGGGTGAGTAATGAAGTGTGAGGTCATATCACGATCCCATATACAACAAGTTTGTCTTAAACTATAGATTCTATTAGATAATCACCTAGGTGTAAGTCGCTTCCCTAGTGCCCTTTATAAACTGAGAAAACCTTTACAAAAACATTATACTTAGCTTCTTTTTAGCAATCAATAGCTTTAAACTATTAGAATAAAATCAAACCAACCTATGACTCGGAAAGTAATTAAAGACAAAATACATAACTAGGTCGGATATGAATCCAATTCCCATCTTATAACTCCCTGTGGATATTGATCCCGATCCTTCGGGTAAAAGCTACATCGATCCCTCCTCCCCATTCTATAGTGGTGCAGGTTTGGAGCCGATCACTATTTAGCACCGTTATCGAGGAGTAAAACGGTTTTAGCTATCTATTTGACTAGTTGTGTAGATTGTTTTCTTTCCTTCTATTTTACTAACATGTGTGTTTAATCTCTTTAGGTACAAATGGTTGATCCTCTAGGAAATGTTATATCGAGGGAGGAGGTAGATGATAACGGGGATGATGCGTACCTCAAGCTCAAACAAGAGGCTGTCATGCCAATGAAAATATTCCAGACCCTCCCCCATCTCCTCCAAGAGCAGCTCCTCGGGTGCTTCCAAATGAAGGATATGGTAGTGAGATTGTCCCACCCTGAATCCGGGCGGGCAATTATCAAATTACAAATGTGATGTTGACTTTATTGGAGCAGCGAGGATATTTCACAGGCGTTCCCCATCAGAATGCTTATAAACATTTAAAGGGATTTGTGGATACCTGTTGGGGAAGCAAACAGACAAACATGTCGGAGGATGCTTTGAGGCTTAGAGTGTTACCTTTTTATCTTAGAGGGAAAGCATTGGATTGGCTCGAAAGACTCCCCAACCATTCCGTCTCTACTTGGGATTAGTTGGAAGACAAGTTTATTGCTATGTTTTTCTCACCTGGACATATGTCAGCTTTAGGGATGAAATCTTAGCATTCAAACAGGAACCAAATGAACCCCTTCATGAGATTTGGGAGAGATACAGAACTATGGTCAAGGATTTCCCCAATAATGACATGACATAATTTATGATCCAACAAATATTTTACCGGGGTATAAACATGACCAATCAATGTGTGGTGAACCAATTAGCTGGGGAAACTTTTATGAAGCTGTCTTCTGATGAAGCCCGTGATATTCTTGATGAAATGGTTGACACTTCTTCAGCGTGGCAAAGTCGGGCAAACGTTCCTCAAGGTGACCCGAATGTGATCAATCTTCACAAGGAACTCCAAGACCATGGACAAGCCATTGCTGAGTTAACAAAAACTATGAACCAACTTGCCAAAGTACAACTTCAGCAAATCCAAGGACCAAAGCAAGTACATGCAATGGAAGGGGTCAATCTAATGGTCAACAAGCGAAGGCAACGTGGCCAACAAATTCAAGGCAACAATGATCAAAGTGAGCAAGGTGTAAGTGGTTACAACAATGGTGATTCATATGATGAACAAAGTGGGAATGTGATGTATGCAAAATAATACCAAGGGTAGTGGAGAAATGCTCCAAACCAACAGTGAAGATCTCAAAATTGGAATAATCAAGGGCAAGGAAACTGGAACAACAACAATTCAAACAACTGGGGGAAGAACAACCAGAATTGGGGTGGCAACAATAATTGAAACGGCAATAACAACAACAATTGGGGTGGAAATAGAAATCGGGGGGGGGGGGATTTCAACGGCCCCCAATGTATTAACAACCCAACCATCCTCCTCTGTATCAATATCAAGGCCAAAGTTCGTTAAGTGGGGTGGAAATAGAAATCGGGGGGGGGGGGGGATTTCAAAGGCCCCCAATGTATTAACAACCCAACAATCCTCCTCTGTATCAATATCAAGGCCAAAGTTCGTTAAGCAATGATATGGTCCGTATCGAGAATATGTTCAAATAGATGATGGAGAGGATTGTCGATTCTGATGCTTACATTTCCTCCCACACTACCTCCATCCGCAATCTTGAGGTCCAAATGGGGAAAATATCAAAAGCATTGAACACTCTCCCTAAGGGGGCACTACCTAGTGACACAGTAGTAAACCCGAAGGGAGGGAATAATAACAATACCGGACATGCAATGACGGTGACCACAAGGAGTGGTCGAGGTGGTGAAGCAAGTACCTCCAAGCAAAAGAGAGTTGTGTGTGATTATGATGAAACACAAAATGATGATGTTCCTATAGTGGTTGAGAGATATCAATGCCAATGAGGAGGAATCACAAAATGACGTGAACCCGTCGAGGGAACACGTGATAGACATTCTAGAGCCGGTGGTGCCAAAGGCCAAGGTACCTTTGCCTAGGCCTCCTCCTCCTTATCATCAAAGACTGGAAAAATAGAAAAGTGAAAATTAATTCAAGAAGTTCATAGAGATGATGAAGAGCTTGTCAATAAACGTGCCATTAGTGGAAGCTCTTGAGAAAATGCCGGGATATGCCAAGTTTATGAAAGATTTGGTGACTAAAGAGAGATCCATGGAAAGTGAGACCATCAAAATGACCCACCAAGTTAGTGCTATTTTTCACTCGATGGCTCCCAAGCTTGAAGATCCTGGCGCATTTACTATCCCTTGTACTATTGAAAGTGCAGATTTTGCAAAGGCATTATGTGATTTGGGTGCTAGTATCAATTAGATGCCTTACTCCGTCTTCAAAACTTTGGGTATAGGTCAACCACGAGCAACTTCAATGACACTACAAATGGCGGATAGAACTATGAAGCGACCCCTTGGTATTATTGATGATGTTCTTGTGAGGGTCGACAAGTTTATCTTGCCTGCTGATTTTGTGATCCTCAATTGCGAGGTGGACTACGAGGTTCCTATTATCTTGGGAAGGCCGTTCCTAGCAACAGGGAAGGCCTTGGTGGATGTTGAAGCCGGTGATCTCACCTTCCGGGTGGGCGATGAAAAGGTTGTCTTCCACGTGTGCAAGTCAATAAGGGAACCAAATAGTACCGAGGTTTACTCTTTTGTGGACTTAGTGACATAAGTGATAATTGATGATACAAGCTCAATGATCAATGTGGAAGATCCATGCAAGCTGTCTTGTTGAACCATGAGGATGATGTAAGGGATGGCTTGGTTGAATGTGCTAATGCATTGCAAGGAATGGGCTCCTATTCTTATAGTCCCCGTAAGCTATCCTTGGACTTGGAAAATTAGAAGACTCCACTGACAAAGCCCTCGATCGAGGAGCCATTTGGAGTTGAAGCCTCTCTTATCACACCTCAGGTATGAATTCTTGGGCCCGTCTTCTACATTACTTGTTATTCTTTCTGCTTGCTTAACCAAAGTGCAGGTAAACTCAACTCTTGAAGTTCTCCAAAGGAGAAAGAAAGCAATTGGATGGACCTTAGATAATATTCGAGACATAAGCCCCGCCTTTTGCATGCATAAAATTATTCTTGAAGATGATGCAAAACCGTCCGTGGAACATCAACGGAGGTTGAACGAGGCAATGCAAGAGGTGGTCAAAAAGGAGATCATCAAATGGCTTGATGCAGGGGTTATCTATCCAATATCAGACAGTGCATGGACTTCACCAGTGCAGTGTCCCGAAAGAGGGGGTTACAACCATGGTGAAAAATGAAAAGAATGAGTTTATCCCTACTCGGATTGTGACTGGATGGAGGGTATGTATGGACTACAGGAAGCTGAACAAGGTGACTCGAAAGGATCACTTTCCATTGCCATTTATGGACCAGATGTTAGACAGACTTTCCGGGCGGGCCTTCTATTGTTTCTTGGATGGGTACTCAGGTTACAATCAAATTCTTATAGCCCCAGAAGATCAAGAGAAAACTACATTCACTTGCTCGTATGGGATCTTTGCATTCTCTAGGATGCCGTTCGGATTGTGTAATTCACCCGCTACTTTTCAGCGATGCATGATGACGATATTTACGAACATGGTGGAGGACTTTCTCGAAGTCTTTATGGATGACTTTAGTGTGGTTGGAGACTCATTTGAAGAATGTTTGCAAAATCTTGCTAAGGTTCTAGCCCATTGTGAAGAGACAAATCTTGTGTTAAATTGGGGAAAATGCCACTTTATGGTCGAGGAGGGCATTGTCCTCGGCCATAAAATCTCAAAATATGGAATCGAAGTGGACAAGGCTAAGATAGAAGTGATCTCAAAGTTGCCTCCTCTGACTTCCGTCAAGGGAGTTAGGATTTTCCTTGGGCATCCGGGTTTCTACTGTAGGTTCATCATAGACTTTTCCAAAGTGGTGAATCCCCTATGCAAGCTATTAGAGAAGGATGCAAGGTTTGATTTCAATGAATAATGCATGAAGGCCTTTAAGCTCATGAAGTATAAATTAAAAATCACTCCAATCATTATCGCACCAAATTGGAGCTCACCTTTTAAGCTTATGTGCGACGCAAGTGATGTTGCGATAGGAGCAGTCTTGGGGAAATGGGTGAACAAGATATTTAATCCGGTGTACTATGCAAGAAAAACTATGAACGATGCCCAGGTTAATTATACAGTGACAGAGAAGGAATTGTTGTCAATTGTGTTCGCAATGGAGAAATTCAGGCCTTATCTCATGGGTGCCAAAGTGGTTGCATATCGATCACGCGGCGCTCCGGTATTTGATGACAAAGAAGGACTCCAAAGCTAGACTGATGAGATGGGTCTTGTTGCTTCATGAATTTGACCGCAAGATTATTGACCGGAAAGGTAGTGAAAATCAGGTTGCGGATCATTTGTCCACCTAGAAGAGCAAGGGAGGCCAAAAGATGGTATTGAAATTAATGATGCTTTCCCGGATGAGTAAATCCTCTCGGTTTCTATGAATGATATTCCTTGGTTTGCGGATGTTTCCAATTTCATTATTACCGACATTGTCCCGTGTGAGCTCTCTTCTAACCAAAGGAAGAAACTCAAACGAGACAGTTTGGACTATTATTGGGATGAGCCCGACTTGTTTAAAATTTTCAATGATGGAGTGATTCATAGGTGTGTCCCAGAGGAGGAGAAAACGAGCATACTTGATTCTTGTTATTCCTCTCCCTACGATGGTCATCACGGTGGGTCAAGGACTGCTTCCAAAGTTCTGAGTTGTGGTTTTTTATTGGCCAACCTTGTATAGAGATGCCAATGAGCTTGTAAAGAGATGTGATGAGTGTCAGAGAGCTGGAGGAATATCTAAGAAGGATAAAATGCCCCTCACAACTATTCTTGAAGTTGACATATTTGATGTGTGGGACATAGACTTCATGGGCTTTTTTGTTAGTTCGTGTGGCAATTACTACATTCTTGTGGCGGTTGATTATGTTTCAAAGTGGGTCGAGGCCGTGGATTTGCTCAACAACAAAGCCTGGAGTGTAGTAGCTTTTCTCTTGATGAACATTTTCACACGGTTTGGGACACCTCGGGCAATTATAAGTGATGGGGGGGGGGGGGGGGGGTNGGGGGGGGGGGGGAAGTCTCATTTCTGTAATAGGGCATTTGATACTTTGCTGGCTAAATATGGTGTCAATCATAAGGTCTCTACTCCTTACCATCCCCAAGCTAATGGTCAAGTGGAGGTTTTAAATAAGGAAATCAAAAGCATCTTGTCAAAAACTGTGAATGCCAATAGAACAGATTAGTCAAGGAAGCTAGATGATGCACTATGGGCTTATAGGACTGCATTTAAGACTCCAACCGGTATGTCTCCGTACCGGTTGATATTTGGGAAAGCATGTCATTTTCCGGTTGAGTTGGAACATAAAGCATTGTGGGCCTTGAAGAGGTTAAATCTTGAGTGGGATGTTGCATCAGATCTCCGTGTGGAGCAACTCAATGAGCTCGATGAATTTCGTTTTCATGCCTATTCAAGATCATCTTTGCACAAGGAGAAGATTAAATACTTGCATGATAAATATGCCAGAAACAAGGAATTCAAAGAGGGTGATTTGGTCCTTCTCTTCAACTCCCTGTTGCGTCTGTTTCCGGGAAAACTAAAGTCCAAATGGAGTGGTCCCTTTGAGGTAGTGCTTGTAACACATTTTAGTGTTCTTGACTTAAAGAACAAAAATGGTGAAATCTTCCGGGTGAATGGGCATCGTGTCAAGCATTACTTGGGAAAATTTGATGACAACCACGTGGTGGCTTTATAAAGTTTCAATGATGAGGATAACTTGCGTCGTGCCGCGACGTTAAATCAGGCGCTTCTTGGGAGGCAACCCAAGTGATTTTTCTTTCTTTTTAATTTTTTCTTCTTAGATTACGCTCTTTTGAACTGACTGGTTATGAGATTTGTGTAGGAATTGTTTGATGAAGTGCATGACACATGCTGGAGAAAATTAACTAAGTGTGCACTGAACCACTGCCGCAGTCAAAATTTCGCGGTCATCAGCTGAACTTACGCGGGGGAGAAATATTACAGTGGATGCAGACTTGTTGAGTTAAAATGTAACCTCTCTGAAGTTTTGTTCGCGTCCGCGCTTGAAATTATGCGGTCAACAACCACTGTTCGCGGCAACGGTTGTTTTTTCGTTCTCAGCGGTGGAATTGCAGCTTCAGATCTTCAACTTGTGCAAAGCGCGGTCAGCAGTGAAATTCCGCTGCCGCGCCAGGTGAGTCGGTGGAGGCCTAGGGTTTTAGTATAAATTGGGGTACCCTCCTCCTTTTGCACTTTTTTCACTCTAGCATTCCACAACACCCCTTTTTACTGTTCATCATCACCCTTTTGCATTTAATCTTCTTCTCCTCTAACAAGTTTCATTCCTACATCAAATCTAGCTACTGATATGCTCAATCTCTTAGTTTTATTTGTAGTCCTTCCTCTTTCGTTTACTTAATTTTGGTTTTTATTTCTGGTTAGGTTTATTATAGACCTAAAATCATAAGCATGCTTAAATAGTTAAACTATGATTAGGTATTTGACTTTTGACGCCTAATGGGGATTTGGGTGTTTTAATGTTGCTCTTTAATTGCTAAATTCTCTGACAAGCATGAACCCTAGCCCAGACGCCTTTCCTCAGTGCTCGTTCTTTTTGAATTCTGCAGCCGCGACCCAAATTCCACGGTCAACGGTTAGCTATTTTAAAATTTTATTTTGAAATCATTAGCTTTACGCGACCGCGGTAGGATTTACGCTGTCAACGGTCAGCTTTACGCGGCTGCAGTTGTTTTTCCGCGAACAACGAACCATAAGTTCAGAGAAGTGTCAACTTTGTTACGCGTCCGCATTCATTTTTTCGCTGTCAGCGGTGGAGCTTACGCGGCCACGCCTAATTTTCCGCGGTCAGCGGTGGTGATGTTCAGAGATTGGGTAGTCTGATCCCTAGCCTCTTGCGGCCGCGTCCCGTTTTTCACTGTCAGCGGTGGCATATCCGCTGCAATGCTTGTTTTTCCGCTGACAGCCGTCCAGTCTATTTTACCATCTGCAATCTTTATCTGCTTTCATCTAATGCATGATTGAATACCAATACTAATGAGATTTCACTGATTATGTTTGCGTTCGTTCTAGAGGAGGCCAAGATAAATAACCCGGAATGGGAGAGTCCTCCCGGGGATAGGGAAGGGGCAGACAACCAGCTGCACCCCTAGATCCGAGAAGGGTAATTGGCAACAAGCAGAATATCCGGAGGCCTACTCCTGACACCTCGAAGACTAGCGAGTATGTCCCTTCTCGGGATACTTCAGAGGGGGGACCAGGCCAATCTCAAGAGGAGGCATAGTCTTAACCCCAACGCCTTATAAATGAGTCCACTTCTGTATCTGGCTCTTCGGATAGTTTGGGGCTCAGTGATTCTCCGCCTCCTCCGGCACCCAGTACAACATCTCCCTTCACCACACCTGCCCCAGTACATATAGATAGTGATGATGATGCCCCAGATGATGAGAGGGGTGGTGATACTCAGCCAGGGGGATTGGAGAGGTCTCGGAACCCGGTAGTATGACAAAATCGGTTCGTGAGTGAGAAGGCATATCATAAATTCAGAGAGTGGTGGCCTCTGAGGTCACTTACATTGGAGAGGGATTTCATTGAGCGGGACCTGCTACCCCACAACCCAAATGTTAAAAGGCACTTCAACGAGAGAGTGGGGTGGAAGTTCTTCACCAGCAGCCTGCCAGAGGCCAATGAGTTTGTGGTAAAGGAGTTTTATGCCATTGTTTCCCACATCAAACATGGCACATACCTGACCAAAGTCCGCAACAAGAAGATTCTATTCAATGGAAAAGCACTCAATTATTATGATGGGTTCAACGATGAAGATGAGACCCTATATCTAGAGAAGGTGGAGCTGGATGAGTTAGCTCGCCCATGGCTAGCCTCTGTGATTGCTATTCCCGGGACTACTCCAGCGTGGCTGACAGCAGGGGTTCCTATCCTTAGGAACACTTTGAGTTTCTAGGCAAAGGGTTGGGCCACATTTGTATGCAGCAGGATCGACCCCATTACTCATGATAGTGACATGCCGGTTTCCCGGGCTCTTATTGTGGGGGCGATTATTGCGCGGTTCCCGATCAATGTTGGGAATATCATGGCCAGGGTGATTAACAAGACGATCAAAAAGGGTGAGCATTCATATCCCTTTCCAAACTTTATTTCCGTACTTTATTTCCAAACTTTATTTTCGTACTTTATTTCCGTACTTCTTTTTATCTTTGGTATGTATACAAAGTTTCTTTTCCATGTATATATTCATTCCCCTCTTATGTATATTCATCTTAATCCCCTATTGTACATATTCATTTTACTTTCCGTATTTTTACGTTATAACCTCTTTTATAAATTTCCTTTATAGTGTAGCTTCTTATTTCCTTTAGTAGATTGTTTTTGAACTTATAGTTTCTTTTTACTTTTTAGTGATCAATAAGACTTTGGTTTTCTTAATGCCACGGTTATTTTCAATGGTGGAATTTGTGTGAACCGGGTGTCTCTTCCCTACGATAGATGGCGTGATGACCTTCTTAAGGTATTTAGTCTATTTTCCTTTTTGTTTTTTGTTTTTATTTTATATGGTAGTAATGAATAAATGTGACTCAATTAAGCTTCACTTGGAACCAACATATTTACCTTTGACCTCATGGTTAAAGACAAGTTGTAGATGAGACTAGCTCTAGCTTTGACCCTTAGAAACTTGAGTTGTCTAAAACTGTCATCAAGTGGTGTTTGTAGCCATATGTGAGTTTTCAATCTAATATAAGGTTGTTGTGGGCCTTCGACTCTATTATCTTTAACAATCATGTGGCTTGAGAGGTGAGGTTCTGAATTGTAAGTCCAAGTGCTGTGCCAACAGGTCTAGAACTTGCCCCGAATATTTTTCTAGGCGAAATTCCAAGTGTAGGTCGACTTGAGAAGTGATTATAGGCTCTCCATAGTCTCATTTGAATTTGAAGACTTCCATAACCTACCATTATAATATCCTTAGTCAACCCCTTTGAGCCTAAGCTTTTTCATTCAATAACCGCATTACAAGCCTTCATCTATTTTATAATGTCCCTCTCTTGGCACCCAATCTTTCTTTAACATTCATGATGAACAATAGTCAAAAACATAAGTTTGGGGGAGATACAAGGAAGTTCTAGGTGATGAAAGGTTCAAAGAACAAAAAGAATTTATGAAAAGGAAAGGCAAGGAAAAGGATGAAAAGCCAAAAAGAAACATGTCAAAAAGAAAAGTGAAGGTTGAAAGGATTCAATGAAACAATGTTGAAAAGCGTGGAATGATGAGAAAAGAAGAAAAATGAGTGTTAAATAGAAGAAAGAGCGATAATGTGTCTCTATAAGTCCCCCAAGGAAGGACAAAATGACTCAAAGAATCAAGAAAACATGAGCCAAATTGTAAAAATGGAGGGCTTGAGGAAAGATGATACAATCATAGTTCATTATGTCCGAATTTCATCCAAAAACCTTCATTATATTCGTTAAATCCCTATAGGATTTCAAGTTGAGTGAGCTTACATTAGTGGTGATTTACATGAGGGGCAAGCCTATGGTACTTAGAGCCGGACTTGTGGCATTCTTTTGAGAGTGATGGGCGCACTTCTTGATAATCCCGGTTTTGAGCATACATTCTATAATGTGAGATGAGCTCATGGAGAGTAGAGGAGAAAGAGTCTGGGATCCACAGTAACCTACGTGAGAGAGAGAATCTCTTTGATGAATTGAGTCAACTCTTGAAGATTTTGTGTCACATTAGATCAAGGGAACTCAGAAATTCATTACATAATGTTGTCAATAATACATTTGTGTTGAGGGTAATTGTTAGTCCCAATTGAAGCTTGATAAAGTTACTTTTGAACATCTGAAATTCTACTTTCTTTTTCTTGTGGAGGTGGGAAGTACCTTGTTTGCTTGAGGACAAGGAAAAGCTTAAGTTTGGGGGAGTTGATTACTAGGGATTTTAACCTACTATTTTCTCTCTTTCGCTTAGGTTTTGGGGCAAAAATGCGTTAAGGTATTCCCAAAAACTAACTCAAGGTGCTTACTTGCAGTGATCTTTTATACTTCAATACCACACAAGAGGGGGGGGGGGGGGGGGTTTT